>BHEV01015322.1:0-12822 GCA_004319985.1 Emydocephalus ijimae
TGGGATCTAACAGCGGATCTGTAATGGTTTTCAGGTGGGACAGCACTAGCCTTTCAAAGATTTTCATAACTACAGATGTTAAAGCAACTGGTCTGTAGTCATTCAGTTCCTTGATTGAGGGCTTCTTTGGCACCAGGATGATGGTAGAATGTTTGAAGTCGGAAAGAACATAGCATATCTCTCGTGATCTATTGAAGATTTGGGTGAAGATGGGGGCCAATTGGTCAGCACAGACTTTTCAGCAAGAAGGAGTTATCTTGTCTGGCCCTGGTGCTTTTCCTGGCTTCTGTCTGTGTAATAGATCTAATAATATAATATAATATAATATAATATAATATAATATAATATAATATAATATAATATAATATAATATAATATAATANACAATACAATACAATACAATACAATACAATACAATACAATACAATACAATACAATACAATACAATACAATATAGAATTCTGTCCTACTGTGAGTTGTGTTGGTGGGGAGTGCACAAAGGGAGGCTCAGCCAATCTCATTGTACACATGTTGTACCCTGACAATAAATGTAATAATAATACCTTATCTAAAACCCTTTAATGTTCATAAAGTTAGAAAATTAGATCATACAGTATATATTTTCATACTTTCAGCAGTAGTGCGATTGTTTGAAAGGTTCCTTCAGGGCAAATAATAAATGAGGTAGATGAGCCCATGTGCCATGCAGACTTTGGAACTGCAGTCCTGAGTTCCTTATTATATATGCAGCAGGGAACTATGACCTAATGTTGATATAAGAATCCAGCCAAATTAACTTACTGAACAGAAGGCAAAAATACATTTTGACTGGCCTCAAATCCTGATTTATAAACCAATATTAAATTACAGTTCTATTTGGGAGTATCTGGGAACACTGCTTTATTTAACTAGGATCTTAAGATGCAGCTGTGATGCAAAGGGAAGAATGCCTGGCTTCTTAAACAAAGTTCTTGATTTCACTTGATGCTACTTTAATCAGATCATGAGCATGGCTACCTTAATTAGGAGTATGAAACAGTGATTGCATTTGCATGAAACAGAACTCCTTGCTAACTAGTAAAAATTCTGATTTATTAATGCATGATTACTGCTACTGGATCCAGCTATCAGCAGATCTAACTAACACATCTGCATATCCCCATTTGTGGTTAATTCACTGTGCTTACAATGCAGTCAATAAACAACAAACCAAATAGTCTGGCTGGAACTACTGCTCTTGTTGATAATAGAGAAACAGATATACTATTTATATAAGCAAGAGAAACATGAAATCATATTCCAAATCTAAAGTTCTGTTTGGATGTACTATAAGTATATGAAAGAAGAACAGAATCTCACAAACCCAAAATAAAAGTCTTACAAATGGATATATAATAGTCTCTCTCTCGCTCTCTGTCTTCATAAAGTTAGACATTTCCAGTTGTTTCTGCTGGAATGGAATTGCAAGAAAATGCAAATCTCATCTGCCATCATCAGGCTTGTGTATTGGGTTCATCTATAAACATACACACACAGATTTTTAGAATTATGGAGCTAGAAAGTTCCTTAGAGGTACTCTGTGGTGATCTCTAAGGAACTTAATAGTGCTTTACAGCACTCTCTAAGCAGTTTATAGGGTCAGTATATTGCCCCCAATGATCTGAGTCCTTGTTTTACTGATCTTGGAAGGATGGAGTGAACCTTGAGCCAGCCAGGATCAAACTCCTGGCAGTGAGCAGAGCTAGCCTGCAATACTGCATTCTAACCACTGCACCACCACTGCACCACTATTGCAGATTCACTACACATAGTCCTTAACTTAAAACCACAACTGGGATCAGAGTTTCTTTTTTTAAAAAAAAAAACAAATTTTATTAATTTTACAAAAACAATACACAATCCAGGCATAACAACTTGAAAAATCTTTTCTAGAAAGAAATAATAATAACAATAATAATTAAAGAAGAAAGCCAATAGAACATACAAAATAATTCCAAATTGTAATATCAGTATTTACATTATCTATTTAACTTCATATCTTATCCAGACTTCTCCTTTTATCCAAATTATATTTCTTGCTTATTAAAATTTTATTGCCTTTCATAAACACAGAACATACAAAACACAGAACATAAAAAAACAAAACTAAAACATCTTTTCTGAAGGCTGCCTGATCCCGGGTTAAAACTCTTCACACAGACACAAATTCAAACATCATATTCACTTTATATATCCTTCCATATCTTTTTATCATTTTCTTTTTTTTTTATAAACCAATTTTATTAATTTTANTATACATCCTTCTGGGATCAGAGTTTCTATCACTAAGCAATGCTGTTGTTAACTGAGTTGCGTTTGGTTTTATGACCCTTTTCTCCACAATCGTTAAGCAAATCAATGCAGATATTAAGCAAATCATGTAGTATCAAATGAATCCAGCTTCCCCATTGACTTTGCTGATCAGAAACTAGCTGGGAATGTTCATAAATGGTGATCAAATGATCCTGGGACACAGCAACCATTGCAAAAACATGGTAGTTGCCAATTGTCTGAATTTTGATGACAGGACCATGGGGATGCTGTGACAGTTATTAAGTGTGAAGAAAGTCATAAGTAACTTGTTTTCAGTGCTGTTGTAATATCAAAGAGTTGTTACATGAATGGTCAAACATTGAGGACTACCTATCCAGCATTTCTTAGCAATAATAATCTAGCCACTATTTGAAGACATCCGATAAAGGAGAACTTGCTACTTCATATGGCTGGCTGTTTCACTGGCTGCTGGCATGAATAGTCTTCACCCTTAATTGGAACTTCTTTCCTCATCCTTTTCAGCCGTCCTTTGGGGCATTACAAAATTAGTTCACTCCCTTTTCTGTGGGACAATCCTTCAGATAGTTGGAGACTACTATCATGTCTCTCCTCAGTTGTCTTTTGTCTACATCTCTACATTCTTTAATTGTTTGTAGGGCTGGATAAAATTATTGAAAATACCTTAGATTTAAGAAGAACAAAATTAAATAAAGAAAGACTGCTCACTGTAAGATTTATATGCTGCTTATATAAAAATAATTTGGATATTTAATCCAAAGGCAAGTGTCATTGAAGATGGTCCTGACACCTTGAAAGCTCAAAGGTAATTGGAAAAAGAGGTCAACATACTATAAGCTAGATATATACTATCACTTATGACCTAAATATGAGTTAATAAGAGCTCATATAAGCTGTTTTTGACAGAGAATGCTGGAAAAATAAAGCTTATCAGGATAATAAAAAAATCAAAAGTTCCATCAGTGGAAAAATGTTTTTTAAAATTTCACACTAGAAGTGGCATAGTATCCTATAATCAGAAAACAAGAGATAGAAGTACGGAATACAAATATATGCTGAAGTAAAAGATTCATTTACCCATAAATCAAAATCAACTCTTAAGCACAAAAACTAAAGATAATAATCAAAGATAAAGAATATATCACATAGGCTTTTAGAAACATATAAAAGTTTTAACCAAGATGATCCCATTGCTTTAAGGATTATATGTCCTCAGTTTAATGTATCTGTTAATTGAATCAGTTTTATTCCTCAGTTGCACAACATAAAATTTAATAGGGTGGCAGAAATTTTGGCTATGTGGAGAAATGCTTTAATAATTGTTTATTCAATTTTTTTTATAATCCAAGCAAAGAATAGCTCATAAAAATAATACACAAGATCCACTAGAGTTGTTAATGGACCAGTTAGGGATAAGTTTTGGGCCATAAAATCAGGCCCTTATTTCACATTTTAAATTCTTAAATTTAAATTGATAAGAATATTAACTAAAGAAACAACAGTACCTGAGTGCATCTTTAACCAGCCACTGGTTTGTTTCATAATATTTTCCAATCATTACATTACAGCTGATTTACTTTGTACAATAGTTTCTAGTTGTTTATTTGCAAATTTGTCATCCTACAAAAATAGTCTTTGTAAATCAAGACAGTTGCAAGGATTCATTTTTTTATATAAAAAATAAATTATCAAGTCAATGTTATTTTATGGGCTTTCTGTGCTGTAACTCTGGAAAGAAATGGAATGTCCCATTAATGTGAAACTGAATCAGTTCCCCTATTATAGAGAATATGGGAGAAACTTCTAATATTAAACCTATCTATGCAGAATTAAAAGAAGCTAGGAGCTGAAGATAATAACAATCATAGGAGTGATTTACCGAGTATTCAAACAAACATAGAAAAGTGAAGGACTTCAAGATCTCTGGCTTAAGTCTGAAGCTGACTTCATGTTGAACAGTTAACTCAATTAATGGCAAGAATTATGAGCAGTTAATGAAAGCAGGAAATGTCATGCAGTATGGCAGCTGCAAAGCTCTCTTAGAAAAGCCAGCTGCTGTGGAGGTAGGCCAATGTTATGTTTGATCATGTAATATTTGAGTATATTCTTTTTTTCCCACAGGCTCTCCTTCTCCTCTACTATGAACAAAACAGGATATGGGTGAAGACATTATTAGTAATGTGGTATTTTGTTGACACTGGCAAGTTCCAAGAATATATATTGTATTGCTCACTACATACTGCAAAAACAAGAATTTTCAGATACTGTAGCAGTGATGTAGCAGTAATTTTCCATGGCTTTGTATCATCACACTGCTAAAGATTTGACAGTCAATTTCCAAAGGCCTAGATTCCTTCCATTGAATAGTTACCTCTGATTCCAGCTCTGATTCTGGCAATATATTGGCTCATGTAATATTAAATAAGTATTACAAAACAGTAAAAATGATAAGTGTCTTTTGTTTTCATGTACATGTGTCACACATATTAATAAGGTATAATATATAATACAATTAGATATACAATACAAATATACACTACAATATGCAATACAATTAGATACATCATAAACGCATAAACACTATTGTCTGTAATAATGGCATTTCCAATTACTAACTTAATTTTCTGAATCTTTCAGTCAAAACACAAACAAAACAATCCTCCAAAACAGCAAATGTTTCCTGATAATTGAAATAAATTAGCTCTTACACAGAGTAGCCAAGACTATATGAAAAATAAGAGTACAAGGCATCTACTTGTATTATCAAAGTATGTCTCAAAAGTTCTAGCATTATGTTATAGGTTTCATGCTCTCAAAACATCTGGTACAATTCAAGAAACACACAGCACACACACACAACACACACACACAAAGGCACTCTACTTAATCACAGATTGTAAAATGAAGGGCATCAAAAATGACTTCTAGAAAAATGATATATCCTTTCCATACTCAGAGCAACATGTGTTTTGCATTTGCAACTTGATTTTTTAACAAAGAGCTAGCATAAAATGTTTTAGGGAATTTCTAAAAACTAGACTCTTTTTCATTATCTGTCTATGTGTGAAGTTTGGTTGTCTGAATGACCATTAATTTCAATGGCCACTATTCAATACATAACTTACAAGAGGTGTGTGTGTGTGTTTGTGTGCATAACATCTGAACAAAACTAGTACAAAAAGACTGACTCAACTCATAACATGGCTCAAGGCCCAGAGAAAGGTCCAGGTCTTCAGCATCTTTTTAAAAACAACAAGGTTGGGGCCAGTTTCATTTTTGTCCTTACATAGTTGGCATTTGCTATTATTTGAAATATGTTTGATTTTGATGTTCATGTTCATTTTGCTTTGATGTTCATTTGTTCTTGTGCTATAATAAATTTCCTTTGAACTTTTTTTTTTAATTCCAGCTTTCAACTTGTTATGTCTGGAAGGATGGGTCCAAGAATGGAGACGAGACTCAGAAAGTGGCTATAGCTCTTTATTAGTGACTTCCGATCTGAGCAAATGCTCCTAGCTGCAGCAGCCCCTTTTATAGAGCTGGCTGCGGCTAAACAGCCAATGACAGTGGTTTGAGCTTGCCGCACTTGGTTCGCCCAATCGCGGCAGCCCATTGAGTAGCCAATCGGATCAGTCTGGAGCGACCAATCACGACCCGCTGTTGCAGGCTTTCAAGCCTGCTATTCCGGAACACAACTATTTGTAAGTCGGGTTTTGTCTGATTTTCTTTATTATCATGAATATGGAGAGATATAGATTCTTTTTTATAATTTTGTAATCTTTGTTGGTTTTTCTTTGCAAACTTTCAGTAGTGGTCCCTTTCTATGTCTGACTCAAACTACATTTCTCTTTTTCCATTATTTAGTTTATTTATGAGAAAGGAGAGTTCTCTCACTTCTCTTTTCTTTACTTTCCTGTCTCTCAACTTCATTCCCATCCTTCCTCCCCCTTGTCCTACATTCTTAACTTTTCTTCTCAATCTCCTCTTTCATTTCCTCTTCTGTCTGTCCCCACCCAACACAATCTCTCCCCCCTTTTCTCCACCACTAGCCCAAGATCCAGTCCTCATTCTTTCTTCCTGATCCCAGAATCTGAGATCCAGCTTCTCCATCCCAGGATCCAGCTAATGTACCTCCTCTCCCTCATCACATTGGCTTTTTAGGAAGACAAAGTCAGCACTTCGGGCTTTGCATTAGTTTAACTTGACTTTAAAAAATAACAATAAGGTTTGTGTATGGCCTATTTTTCTACTGGGTTGCTTTTGCTTCTCGATGCGCCACAGTTTTAGAAACAAACAAGATATTTACAAGATACTTTGTATTGTAATTGGATGTTCCTACTCCTGTAAGAAATGTGTATATTAATTTTCAATCATTGTGCTCCAGCTACTTTCTCTTCTGATGCCTCCTACTCAGACACTATTCTATAACCTACAACCATCCCTTAAGCTGTTGTGAAAAAGTATCTTTCTAGTATCTTTCTAGTATCACAGGTAGCAAAGATTTTCAAACTGAAGTTGAAGGAACAGCCCCATAGAGTGATGCTTTTCCTGCCTAATAGCTGCTTATTTTCTCTTTTTAAATATTTTATCTTAGTTTGTTGCAAAAAGGCAGATGAATTCATACAACACAAGCTGAAACAAGAGAAAGGGTTTCAATTTTTTTTCTTTTGTATGGAGTGGGAAATGGTGTTGGATTTTGTTTGTTTATTACTCTAGAACAGGGGTGTGAAACTTGCATCATCATGGTGGCATCACATGATGTATCAGGACTTTCCCCCCTTTGCTAAATTGGGCATAGGCATGGCCAGCATGTGACACATCTGGCTTGCAGGCTGTGAGTTTGACAGCCCTGCTCTAGAACCTGTGGTGGCTCAGGAAGTGAGAATCTGAGTTCTAATTTTGAGTTTCTGTGATTCTCTGGAGAAACTAATGGTCTACAGTTGGGTTTACAGTGTTCTCTTCTTATTCTGATTATAAATCATTAAATGGATAAGCTCACCGGTTAGCTTCAAATTGATTTGGAGGGAACTGGGAAATGAAAACCAAATGAACACTAAGGGCTTCATTTCACAATAATCTTTCTTGCTATTGCTGCATGTTCTGCTGATTGTAGAAATTATTTTATTTTAAAATCTCATGCAAGCCATACCTCTCTTTTTACATAGTAAAAAAAAATCCCAGATGCTTACAATTTTAGCTCTGGAAAGTCACTTTTAAGCATATAATGGCCTTTCCAGCTCTTTAAAAACATAGCTTTCTATTTTTTAAAAATGTCCTTATTTTTAAAGACCAGGAATTTAAATAGGAAAATAAATAGGAGATTTTAGAATGTGTGTGTGTATATGTATATTAAGCTCCTCTGGGCATTAAAGTTTACTACTTTAATGTGCATAATTCTGGCATTTTGTTTTTCACTTTGTCAGGATGCCAGAACTGGATTAGAGGATCATTATTGCACACTAAGGATGTAGAGCTTGAAGAGGCTGATCTTACATTGTTCCATGATGTTAGTCCAATTAGGCAGAGTAAAAACAGGAACTGAGACAGTCAAAATGATATTTTCCAATATGAATATAAAGCCAGGGCTGGTTATATGCAGCCAAACTTCGTCTAGGCTTTAGTTGAAGAAAATGCTTTCTCAGGGAATGTAGAGGCTCAGTAGATAAAAAGCAGAATTAATCAGATTCATTTTAATGGCTGAGATATAGTTGATTTTTAAAAATCTTTTTAATCCTTTACTTTATTAATCCAGTCCAACTCCAATCAACTTCTGTGATTTATTTTTTTATATATCGCTTAGTAGGCAATCTCACCACAAAGAACTTTCCAGATGATACAACTGTAAGTAAGCAGATGCTGCTCTTTCAACCACATTGGGACTTCAAAAAAAAGTCAAGTTGTTTCCAGGAAAATTATATTAAACATTTATGATAATTTACCACTTACCTCTACTATGCACTACTGTACAAATGTGTTGCCGAATAAACCCATAATTTATTTATGTAGTAAATAATGGTGATTTTCAAAAATTAGAATGCCACTGGGGTAGTAAGACTGCTTTCAAAGACATGATTTTGGATCCTATTTTTTACCTTGATAAGTTGCATGCAGACATTCTGAATGTGTGTGTGTGTGTGTGTGCATGTGCACACATGTACATTGCACGTGTGTTTACTTCATGATTACCTGCTTATCTAGAATATTTCTGTATCTTTTTATCACTTAGAATACTTCATATCTAAAATAGAATGAGCAGCACTTGATTTTGTAGCGATTTTACAAACTTTTTCATGAATAATAGGAGAATTAGAGAGAATTTAAGATTTAAATAACAGAAAATATTTACTGAGCAAACAGAAACATTCCTTCAAGCAATTTGTATGATCATCTGTTATGAGATTGCTCTTTCTAACAAATGACCAATGCTTTCTTTGTCTTAACACATACTTGTCAAGGTTTCTAAAAGTGCAGGTGTGACACCATAAAGGAGTTGGTAGATAATTTTGGCTATGAAGTCCATAAAACTGCTTGGATAAAATGGATTTCTTTGAATGGAAAAAAAAATCCCAAATGCTAAGAAAAAATTATCAAGTGTTTTTTTTTTAATCTGTTTAGGACAAATAGGCTGGTGTGTTGAATTATGACATGTAAGTGTACATGGTCAATAGCGTTTGCATTGATTGGGATAATAATAATTAACAGATTCTGCCAAGTGCATGATCTCAGCTTCCACCTATATATTCAAAAATGAGTCTCTAACTTGCTATCTTCCCAAATATGGTTAATGATTATATATCACTAGTTTTTTTCCTTGCTTAGCTCAATAATAAAATTGATAAACTTGTGGTTATGTTTGGTGGGCTTTAAGCTCTACAAAGAAATTACATCATAGCTTACTGCAATGTGTTGCGTCCAACCAATGTGACTGCCTCCAACATTTGCTTTTAATATATGGGAAATGAGAGAGTCTGACATGTTCTAAGCATGCATTCTTCTTCTTCCCCCTCCTCTTTCCTCCTTTCTCTGTATTCTTTCACGAAGAGAGGTCATTTTACAGCTTGATCCCATTCTTCTTTTTAGAACATTATCTCCATTCTCAAAGACCTTGTGAATACTATGAAATAGTTTTTTATTGTGATATTTAAAATAAATGTTATTGTGCTGATTAATTAACAGAAAAAAGTACATCACTGTACAGAAGAAACCCATTGCCAATGTAAATGAAGCAATAATTGAAAAAAGAAAAGAAATCAAGGAAAGAAGAAATTATGCAGATTATGCTACAAACAGAATTCTGAAAAAATTGTTTAGATGTCCTTGTCCCTTTTCCAAATAAATGCGCACATGTACATACAAAACTCTATTTCAGGTTACTTTATTTATTTTATTTATTTATTAAATTTGTTTGCATCCATCTTGATACTGGTGACTCATAACTATTTCTACAGATCAATAATATATTTCTATTTCCAGTTTTGGAATAATATTTCTTTTAGCCACCCTGCATGCTAAAAAAATTAATTTTGCATCCTTCCTTCCTCCCTCCCTCCCTTCCTCCCCCTCTCTCCTGTTGAGAAACACTGTTCTAGATACAAAGACTGTTATATTATTATTCATATGATTGGTTCGTTAATGATGCTTGGGAAAACATCACTCTCTGTCCACTACATTTCTTAAACTTATTTATACATATTCCTTGACTCCTCTTCAGACAGTAATTGTATTCACATTAGATCTGTTTGAAATACTGTCTCATTAAGGCAGTTATACGCAGTTGAAATATTGTCTCATAAAGGCAGTTGTAAGGCAGTTGTAAGTGAGAGTGCAACTGATGCCTATGCACAGTTTATTCACCTGTTAAGATGTTTTTATTATTCAGACATTGTTGAATGGGTCATATTTGCTTTTTGAAATGTGTTATTAAAACATAACAATGTTAGAAGAATTGGCTTCAGTCTTCTCTCTTTTGCACTTCTGTTCAAATTTTAAGCTAAACTATCTAAAAATCTATAAGTCTCTTGGGCTTTTGAAATTACAGCTATATTTGGCTCTCCAAAAGGCATTTGAAATAAAATAAATACACACTATTGTACCTTTGGATGCCAATTCAAACACCAATTGCCAACTGTTATGAAGATTTCCTTTTGCAACTGGAACAGATTAATCATAGAAAATGAAATGAGAAGAAATGCTTCTGCTTTTCACATAAACTGTTTGTACTCAAAGTTTTCCTGTCACAGATGTGTGATTCGTACTTCAATTTTATCAAAGAGATTAGCCAAACTGGAGATGTTGACTTCAGTGGAAAGAATTACATGTACATTAAATTGTACTTGCTGGATATTTTAAAACATGTTACAAATCATCCTTTTGTACTCCTGTATGTGGAATGAATTATGAAAAATAATAGCATAATTTTGATTCTACAAAGTTAGTTCAATAAAACTGAGTCATTAGATAAAAAATAACAAGCAATATTTTGTACTAGCCTGCACTCTTATGTTTCTAGTACAGTGGGAAGCATCCAGTTGGTTTTGTGCCTAAGGCAGGACTAGAATTCACAGTGTCCTCGTTTCTAACCTTCTATTGTTAACCATATGTAGCTAGTGTAATATTCCTATGGACGACAGTGACAATAAATCAGTGTCATAGAATATGACTTTAATAAAAAACAGAATATTTTTAAATCAATACAACAGAAATAAAATTTGATCTTGTTTCTCACTACACAGGGCATAATTTTGGTAAGTATATTCTATAGTTTGCTTTATTATAACCATAACAAACACCAGGAGTGTTTAATAATATCAAAACATGAAATTCTAAATAAATAAAAATATGGTTGAAAACATGTTATGTATTTACTAGATTTAGTAATTTTACAAGTTTATTTTATTATTTTACAAGTTTATTTTATTATTTTACAAGTAACTCATACCTAATACTTCATCTTTCTCCTGTTTTCCTCACAACAACCTTGTAAAGGTTGGTTGGGCTGAAGGAGAGAGTGTCAGGCCCAGAGTCACTTAGTGGACTTTCCTGCCTAAGGCAGGACTAGAACTCACAGTTTCCTGACTTCTAGGTGAGCACTTTAACCCGCTATACTAACTTAAACACTACACCAAATTAAATTATTGATGTTAACAGGATTTAGGTAGACCCAGTATATTTGAACAGCAAATATCCAAAACCACTAACTCTTTCCTACCATCTAGTCGTTTTCTAGATTTTGAAGCCCAAATACACACATAAGTAGTAAATTAATGAAGCTAATTATTTAAGAAGGAAAACATGAATCTATTGATCTGTTTTGTTTTGATCATATTTTATCCACATTCAATACTATTTGAGGAACATTTTAAAAAGAATTTCAAAGTGTAGTTTTTCTATTTTCAGTTACATTTTATGCCATTGTTGTATCAACTTTTCTTAAAAAATATCCTTAATGGGAAACCCAATTTATTAATGGTTATTCTATGTAGAGTAATATGTCAAACCCTCCTGAAACCAGATGAAGAATTAGGAACGTACACAATTCTTCCTGAGATATAAAAAAGATATGTTTGCAGATTGCCTTGCTATCTCACTTGACTAAAATGATTTAATTGTTCTTAAGTTCTGAGTGTGTTCCCCACAATAATGCCGTCACTTAGTACTTTTACTGAAGCTAAGATATCTCCCACTGGCAACTTGCTATCTCATTTCTTAGCCTTTCAATAGACTGCTGATTGGTGTCACTGACTTCAGAAGCATGTTTTGATCAATGGAGTCACCTCTTTCATTAAAGCTAGCTTCCTACTGTGTAAAGACAAAAGATCGAAGAGACAGGAGCTTCAGAATTATAAATATAAACTCTACTCTTCAATTATTATTTTGCGTTTGAATACAGTTTTTCTCTATAAATATGTGCCATGAATCTTAACCTTTTGTATTTTACCGTCAATCCCTCTATCAAAAAACCCTTGACAGGAAAGAAATTGGTCTATATTTTTTTCTGAGAAAAACATTTATATGCTTGCAGGTGTTCTGCTACTATAGCTATCATTTGCAATAATGTAATGTGTTTTTAAGGATGTAAAAATACAGAGGTATTTTTGGTAATAAATTTTAGTTCTACTGTTTTATAATATAAACAGTAAACATTGTTATTTGAGAAGAACAATTCCATTAGGATTTGACAATCATGGCAACAATCTTGCAAATATTTTGTATTGTAGTAACTACAAAACATAAAGGACGGATAATATAATAATTCATAAAAATATGACTGAATTTAATAGACCAGTATCTCAACTTGGCATATGATTTGAAATTGTATCTCAAGGACTGCTTTAACAGATGTTTATAAGGCTGGTTTCAACTCCGCATATGATGGTTTCTGGGGGGATGTGTTTGGGAGCGACAGCAAAGTTGACCAAAACCAACCCTGATGATGCTAATAGAATCAGACTCGAAATCACCAACATCCTCTGCACTAGCAAACCACCCAAA
>BHEV01015323.1:0-14366 GCA_004319985.1 Emydocephalus ijimae
TGATGCCTGGGTCAGGGACACTGTCAAATTTGGCCTTTCTCTTCAGTTTTGTTCTCCCCCTCCAGATCATTTCATGGTTTCAACTTTATCCAGAGACCCCTCTAAACGTACTCTCGTAGAAGCCGCTATCAAACACCTCTCTGACATCCGAGCTATACAGCCAGTGCCGTCCTCACAGCGAGGACAAGGGTTCTACTCCCTCCTCTTTCTAGTCCCTAAACACTCCGGAGGTTGGAGGTCCATTCTAGACCTAAAGAGACTCAACCGTTTCCTTGTCCACCGGAAATTCAAAATGCATACACTTCAGTCAATCTTGCAGGGCACCAGGAAAGGAGACTGGCTCACCTCCATTGACCTTTCAGAGGCTTACCTTCACATTCCCATTCATCCTCCTTTTTTGAGATACCTGAGGTTTTGCTACAATGGCCAGAATTTTCAGTACGTGGCCCTTCCATTTGGCCTACCCTCGGCCACGAGGACCTTTACTAAGGTGCTGGCAGCTCTGGCGGCACACCTCAGACATTTCCCCATCCGTATCCACTGCTATCTGGATGATATCCCCATCCTCTCTTCCACCCAGCGCCAATCCGAGGAGGACACAAAGGCCACACTCTTGGTGCTGCAGGCCCATGGTCTGCTCGTCAACTGGGAAAAGAGTCAGCTTACCCCCTCCACCCGAATAGCTCATTTAGGAACAGTAATTGACTCGGTTGAGGAGAAGGTCTTCCTTTCCCCCGAAAGGTTTGGCAGCATCCAGAAATCGATCAAGGTCATTAGGCGGGCAAGGAAAGCTTCATTACTGGATTTATCCAAGTTACTTGGCAAATTGATATCATGCATATCCATTGTTCCCTGGGCTCGTTTACATTCCAGATTACTGCAGTGGTTCCTACTACCTTATCAACGCTCCGGAAGGAGCAATTCAAATGCTGTGGTGAAGGTTCCTCCAAAGGTCCTCGCTTCCCTTCTCTGGTGGACCAAGCCTGCTACCAACAAGGGACATCTTTTTAAGGAGCCCCAAAGGGTCACTCTCACAACAGATGCCAGCCTATCCGGGTGGGGGACCCACACTCAGTCACTTTCAGCGCAAGGAACTTGGTCAGCAACTGAGCGTCACTGCAGTATCAATTGGCTGGAGCGCCACGCAGTGTACCTGGCATTACGCTGCTTCCTACCCCAGATGCGAGGGCGGCACATTCTGGTCCTGACGAACAACACCACGACCAAGGCTCACATCAACCGTCAAGGGGCACTCATTCCATCCGACTCATGAGGGAGGCCAAGCGGCTCTGTCGTTGGGAAGAGGCCAACCTCTTATCTATCACGGCAGAGTACATCTCGGGGGTCTCAAACATCCAGGCAGACTGGTTGAGCAGAGCCACCTTGGACCAGTCGGAATGGTGCCTGCACCCCTCCATGTTCAGGGAGGCCTCAGCGATATTCGGTCTGCCACTGCTGGACCTATTTGCATCTCCGCACAATGCCCAGACACCGAGATTCTTCTCTCGATGCCCCACCAAGGAGGCAGAGAACCACGACACCCTACGTTACCCCTGGCCCTTAGGGCTCCTATACGCATTCCCCCCCTTCCATTGATTCCCAAGGTGATCCAGAAGGTGATCCTCGAGAGGGCGGAAGTTCTCCTGGTGGCTCCATATTGGCCCAGGAGACCGTGGTTTGCGGATCTTCGCAATCTGTCAGTGGCCCCTCCTTGGAGGATTCTGTCAGACAAGGTCTCGCTGTCCCAGGGACCTCTTCAGCACCCAGATCCGCAGTGGCTTCAGTTAGCCATTTGGAGGTTGAGCGGGAATGTCTAAGAAACGAAGGCCTGTCTACGCAGGTCATCAACACCATTCTGGCGGCGAGATGGCCTTCGACCACTCGCATATACAACGCGACCTGGAACCTTTTTTGTAAATGGTGCCACAAGTCGTTTATCAATCCGCTCTCTCCATCCATTGCACAAATTTTGCCCTTCCTTCAAGATGGGCTGGACAGGGGTCTCTCCCCCAACACCTTAAGAAGGCAAGTGGCGGCCTTAGCAACTGTTGTCACTGGTAGCTCTTCTGACTTGCTTTCACACCACCCTTGCATTCGATCATTTCTCAGAGGTTCCACTAGTTTACACCTGCCAGTGGTTCATAGATACCCAACTCGGGATCTTAATAAGGTCCTTATGGCATTGACTAGACCTCCCTTTGAGCCCCTCAGGGAGGCGTCACTTCAGTTTCTCACGTTCAAAGTGGTGTTTCTGGTAGCAATCACATCTGCTAGACGGATATCTGAGATAGCAGCTCTGTCCGTTAGAAAGGATCTATGTGTCTTCCATGCTGACCATGTGGTTCTGAGGCCAGACCCGGCATTTTTGCCTAAGATCAACTTGGCCTTTCACAGGTCCCAAGAATTGGTTCTTCCAAATTTTTGTCACAGACCTTCTCGAGAAAGGGAAAGGCAGTGGCGTTCTCTCGATGTCTGAAGGGCACTTCGTGTTTACATCCATCGCACTCAGGTGATCAGGAAGTCAGAGTCATTGTTCTTGTTTTTCCAACCAAAGACGATGGGCTGTAAAGTATCTCCGTCCACGGTTGGACATTGGATCAGAGCTACCATAGCCAAGGCCTACTTATCCCAGGCCCTTCCTGTTCCTAAAGGGATAACCGCTCACTCTACAAGAAGTGCAGCTACCTCAGCAGCCTGGGCAACTCAGGCATCAATTCATGATATCTGTCGAGCGGCCACTTGGGCGTCTCCATCTCCCTTTATACGCCACTATAAGATTGATGTTTATGCTTCAGCAGAAGCGTCCTTCAGCAGACGAGTTCTTCAGCAAGTGGCGAGAGAGCCAGAGGAGATTCTGAACCAGACGGAGTCCCTCCCGTAGGACAGGCCATGCTTTGGTATGCCCCACTCTGGATGCTTGCAGTAGCTCTCTGGAGAA
This sequence comes from Emydocephalus ijimae, assembly GCA_004319985.1. Taxonomy (NCBI): domain Eukaryota; kingdom Metazoa; phylum Chordata; class Lepidosauria; order Squamata; family Elapidae; genus Emydocephalus; species Emydocephalus ijimae. Next base: position 2,939 of record BHEV01015323.1, read on the forward strand.
TGGGCGTTGGTACCTACCTGACACGCCCTTTCTCGTCGAGCTGCGTAGAGCATCCAGCCCCACCCTAATTGTTCCGTCTGGTGGGGGAATCCTGTTTCGGCCAATGACTTAATCAGTTTACAGTTGACAAATGTATAATAGTTAGGATGAGAGGATTGTTGTTGTTGTTGTCTTCTCGTCATCATAAAACTGGGGAATGCTACAGTGGAGTCACATGGAGGAGGCGGAGCATTCCTCAATTATAGCTCAGCCTGTTAGAGTGAAGACTGGAGCACCTCCCACTCTGGATGCTCTACGCAGCTCGATGAGAAAGGGCGTGTCAGGTAGGTACCAACGCCCAATCTCTAAAACCACAGTGTATGACAGCTGATCTTAAGGCTGCCATATACTGACTGTTTCCCCTTCAGCCTGAACTCTCGTTCTAAAAGCCAGTCTCCTAGCTATTTGAGAGGGCTTGGGGGAGTAGCGGTTAGACAGGATTCCCTGCAACTCCTCCCAGGGAATAGCCTTCACAGAACATGGGGATAGTAGTGCGGAGGTTGTATCAAAAACAGCAGCCCCACAGAAACTCAGAAAATAGGATCTTTTCCTCAGATCAGTGGCTTCTGTCAGGTCGATAGTGTTTAGAAAGCACTCGAACCGATTCATATATGACTCGCCCGCCGGCTGGAATGGAGGAAATGTTGGGTTTGAACCCATCTTGAAGTGGCGGTGGCGGTCTCCTCAGCTGAGGGAGCTTTAAATTCACGCTTTTAGAAAAGCGCTTGCGGCTGTGCCTGTCAGGCGGCATCTGACTCCTCAGCTGGGGAGTTTGAACTTCACGCTCGTGGAGAGCGTCAGCAGCAGTGATGTTATTCAGCTCTCAGCGGCTTCGGCTCTTTTTGATAGTGACTGTGCTCAGCTGTCTTTGCCTGATTGTCTCTTATCGCATCCCATCCTCGTCGCCAGTGTTGTGGAGCAGTGATAGAGACCGAGACGGACACAGGCTTACGTTTAACAAGGCTTTATTCAAGTGAATAAAGGGTTGCCATGGCTGCCGAGGCTAACTGGCAGTCAGCTGGTGGCGACAGCTGATGCCGTTTGACAGCTCCTTTTATAGCAGGATGTCAAACGGCATCAACCAATGCGAGCGGTCGGCGCTCCCGCACAGGCGGCGGACTGGAGTGAGGACTGCCGTCAGTCTGTGAACACAGCATACTACATAATAAAGTACACATAATGAATCTAATAAAGACATGCCCTAACCAAATGTTAAACATCTGGTAAATCACCACTAGTAAATAATAAATAAATCCTGAAAGTTAATCTCCAATAAGATGCTTTAAAACAGATTGCTTACTTATTTTAATGCATGGTAAACATCACTTTGTAGTCAGAATTATGATGATTGAAGAATGTATGTTATGTTATTTGCTATTTTGATTAATGAGTATAATAAAACCAAATATAAATGTTGTGAATGGCAGCTATTTAGCTTAATTTGGACTTAATGTATCTATGTTTTCTAAATAAAGGATGATTTAGATTTTGGTGTTAAGATGTACAGCCGTGAAAAAGTTTGCTTTGGGCAGCATTGGGATTTCGTCCAAATACTAATGCAGGCAATCAGTTTGCCATTTGGAGTTGAATGAATTTGCCATTTGGAATTGCCATTCAGAGTTATAGAGGTAGTCCTCTACTTATGACAGGCTGCTTAGTAACTGATTAAAGTTACGATGGACCCGAAAACTGGACTTATGAGCCAGTTTCATGATTCTGATGTCCAACTCCCCCATAGTCATGTGACCACATTTTGGACACTCAGCAACTTCCCTACCTCTATGGCCATTTGCAGCAGAACAGTCACATGACCATGATTTACAACATTTTTGCCAGGAACAAGCCTTTACTCTGGCAAACACTTCCTCATAGTGACAAAAGCTATTTTTGTTTAACAACTTCTACATTTGCTTAACAGCCCCCATAAAAGTCATAAATTCAGGTAGTGACACACTTATGACCATTGTGACACACCTATGACTACATTTGTGACTGAAATTGTAGGCTCAGTTTTAACTTTAGTCAGGAACTACTTGTGTGCAGCTGTATACAAGTAGATTTAAAATGAAGTTGATTCCCAAATGATTTGACTCTAAAATATTTTCTTTTCTGATAACCAATGTAATTTAAATTTTATATCAACCTCCTGAAGCAATCTAATCAAAAAGAAAGCTTAATATTTTTTACTTCTTACATTTTTAGGCCAGAGCTTGAGGCCAAGTATAGAAATGTTTTGAAAAATCCCATGTTAAAATAGACAATATCTATAAAATTCATTAGTGCTTTATGTTTCAGGAAGTGTCAATTTTAATTCCTTTATACATCAGTATGAAGAAAAGTGACAAAAAACAGGACCTAGTAACTATATTTGTAGCACTCCTCTTTGTACACCAAGTTTCGCTGTACAGATTTGCTAAATAAAAAAATAAAATAAAAATGAATGAAAGAGCAGGCACGATCACTAAAAATATGGTTTCAAAAGATATGTGTTGCAGAATATATGTCCACTATGCCAGAATTCATAGAAAAGGTTATTTGTACTACATAGAAATTACCAGGCCTATAAAATGTTTTTGTATTACATATCGTCAATATCCTTGGCCATACTGACTTGAACAGCTAAAGTCCAATATGATGTGAAGGACCACAACTTTATCATTCCTGCTAAAATAGCATGATGAATCTATATTTATTTATAATATAAATATTTATTTTATCTATATTTATTAAAAGTTATTGTTTGAAAAAATATTATGAATATTTATGATATTATTTAAGCAGTTTGTAAAAGAAACTTTTTTTTCATTCTGTTTTCCATTTTTAATTAACTTCTCTAACTCATTTTCATTTTTTAATGAAATTAAAGCTTTTATTTTGAAAGATGTTTATGTTCCTGAATTTTATTATTTCTCTCAGAAAGCTTTGTGTCCCTCATAACAACAAAGCACCATGTAAGATGGTTAAAATGTCAACTGTCAACATGTGCAGTAACAAAGTTTCAAATTTTCTTTCAAACTCTTTTATCTATTTCCATGCCCAATACCGCAGTACAGCTCTTTCAGAACTGCTTTTGTTAAAAGGAGTCAAATATTTTAGAATGTTTTTAGCCTGCATAAGCTGAAGTATTAAATATTGCCATTTATTTTCTTTCTGACCTTCATGTACATAAAATGTGGTCTAGTTTTATTTTCAGTTATAAATCCAAAGATAACATTATGTGAGCTAAGGGCATTCCTGATACACAGAATGACTTCCATATACCTGTAGTAACCTCTGTTCATAATGATGTTCTGTACTCAAGGATTCTCTACCTCTCAGAAATTGATTTGGTGAGACTGCAATAACTGGAGATGCTGTCACCGTCCAAGCTCTCCATGTTCAGCCGTAACTATTTGTGGGATCATCACAGCAGGGACTGTGTCAATCTGCCTTCTTTAGGAATAGCGCAGCGCAGCATAGCATGGCATAGAATACTTTATTGGCCAAATGTGATTGGATACACAAAGAATTTGCTTCCAGTACATAAGCTCTCAGCATACATACAAACAAAGTGATAAATCAAGGGTGTCAAACTCAATTTCATTGAGGGCCGTATCAGGCTGTGGTTGACCATGGGGGGCTGGCTGGGTGTGGCCAACTGGGTGGGTGTGGCCATCTTGACACCACTCACTGGGTGTGGGCAACTGGGTGGGCGTGGCCATCTTGACGCCAGCCCCCAAACTGCTGGCATGTTTCCTCTTCGCACTGGGTAGACCAGGCTGAAGCCATGCTGGCCTAATGTTTCCTCTTTGCATTGGGAAGGCCAGGCCGAAGTGATGCAGGCTAGCTCCTTACATTTGCCAGGATGACCCCGCGGGCTGGATCCGACCACATCGCAGTCCGGATATGGCCTGTGGGCCTTGTGTTTGACACCCCTGTGATAAACCATAAATAATACAATCATAAATAATACAATCATAAATAATAAGATACAACCAACAAAATGATAGCCATAAGATACAAATAATAGTAGTTAATAAAAAAGATGAGAAGGATAATAATGATACTGTCCTGCTACATGTTTAGGGATGGATGTTGCTGTGCAGTGGTGGACTAAAACCAATTTAACAACCCGCCTGGGGAGCACACGCAGCATTCAAAATGCAGCAATTTGAAGCTCAACTGCTTACCTTTTAGGGCAGCCCCCATAAGTAGAACAGCTGAGAGGCTGAAATCAGCTATGCTGCATGAATCAGCTGAGCCAGAAAGATGGAAATATAGGACAGGATAGGGCAAGTGAGGTGGGCAGGGCCAGCTGATGGTCAGAACTAACACTAGAACAGGTCTGAACTGACAGCAGCCTATCATTGGTGCTGTAGGAATTGTTTGTTTAGCAGACTGATAGACTGATAGTATCTTCTTGGATACTTCAAAGACTTTTTTCTTTTGGTGTTTTATAAAGACATGGTTACTTCAAAGAATCTGTGGGCTGAATGACTTTTTCCCAACAGCATGGAAGCTGTTTTAAAATGGATAATGGTATATTCTTAGATTCTCATATACTGTATGCTGTTTTATAGTGCTTTGGTTTTGTTTTAATCTGAGCTACAAATGCCATCCACAGCAATTTATGATTGGAACAGCCCATAAGTCCTATAGGACACATACATACAGGGGTGGGATGCTACCGGTTCTGCTTGTTCTAAAGCACTGGTAGCTCTGAAGAGCAGCAGACACCGAAACGTTTCTGTGTTTGCTGCTGTTTGGCCCACCTGCCAGCCCGGGCTCTTACCTGTCCTTTATTTCTTGCTTTTTCAACCTCAGCTGCTTTGTGCGGCATAGCTAAGGTTGTAAAAGCAGGAAAAAAGAGGCTTTTCAAATACTGCGCACCCACACACAGTGCTTATCAGCTGTCCAGGCAGCACAGGTTTAGGTTTTTTATACATCCCACCCCTACATACATATCTAAATACATATATGTGTACGTGGTAAAGGTAAATAAATTACATTTAGTGAAACAAATAATAGTGTCCTGATAACTTCCTTTTAAAATAAAATATTAACATAATTGAGATTTTTTTGCTTTGTTTCTGGCTATTTTCTGTCCATCTATTCCTTTTTTTAACTAATGCAAGTTATAATTTCTATTACAATTCAGAAAAAGGGAATGAGCCATAATAGCATAAATTGGGAGGGGGGTTCACTTGTTACATTAAATGGTAATTTTTTTTTTTAGCCATAAGCAAGTCAACTGGACCAGTTTCACTTCCTACCCTGACTTATGTACTTGTTTTACAGTATATCATGTATAACCAAAAAGAAACAAAGCACATTATAGCTTGGTATCTGAGGTCAGGAATTGAATTATGCTATTTTGAGGCTGAAAAGTTAAATCACTGGGAATGGAAGGAAATAATATTGCTTTTAAAAATTAAAGCCAGGAATAGAAATGATACTATTTCCAGGATCCTAATATTTTCCAATTTTAGCCTTTAAGGCCATTTGTGTTCTTAACCTTGATTGCAGGAAGTGAATGCTTCTTCTTTTGTCCTATTCAAGGATGTTCAATTCTCCATTTCATGTGGAGCAGTTATAATGGTGATTCTGCTTTTATGATAGCATTGTTCTGTTGTGGGTTATTAAAAATGCTATTTGGTCACAGAAAGGCTCATTTAAGAATAGGATGGAAATATATTATCTTGCTTACTGACCTTATCTGAAATTTGTGATGAGGATGGAAAATTGTAAAAATTTATGAACAGGACAGAACTAATTTTCCTCAATTCTAGACACACATCATATGCCCGCAGCCTACAGAGATGTTGATGGTGAATAAAAAGTTGGAAGGCATCAGATTAAATATAAAATATGTAGTTAGAGTTGGGATAAGGTTGCATTTACCAATTTTCTTCCAGGTCCAATTCAGGGTGTTAATTATTACCTTTAAAGGCCTATATTGCAAGAGTCAATGATATCTGAGGAGTCATTTCACGCCAATGGGACTTGCCCACCCCACTCCTGCCAGCAGAAGAGGCCTGCTACAGACCTCATTTCCTAAGGAATTTTTGCAGCCAGGGTCAATGGGAAGAGTGTTTTCCACTATATACACAACTTTGTGAAATAACTGAGAACTTCTCCCACTTTTTGGCCTTCCAGAAGGGTGTTAAAACTGGATTTAACCAGTTGACTTGGGCCCCTGAGGGAGATGATCACTGCTGGAGGCGGTTGATGGATTAAGAAGACCTCATCTCTGTACCTTCCATCTCTTGATTCCTGATTTTCTGCATAGTTTTAAAATTGTAATTGCTTTTCTGTTTGTTTTTGTGATCTGTAAGCTGCCCAGATTTACCCTATTGGGAAGATGGAGACAGCATATAAATTTAATAAATAAGTTCTTTAACAGTCGGTGGAAATATTCTAAGCAGATAGAGTGAAGTGCTTTGATATTGTACAATATTAAAAGGAAAGAGTAGAAAAAAAAGTCCTCAGAAGATTAAAGTGCTATTAATGCAAGGTATCTCAAATACTTTGTCTTGTTTTCTCTCCTGAATTCACTTCAATCACTGTGCTAAAATTCATATTATGCCTTACTGATTTCAGGGGAAGAAGAAACCCACTTCCAATGCTTCAGGTCTTCTGTGACTTTTACTTATGTGTTATTTCTGCTTATCTTGTTCCTCAGAATCAAACTACGAGGGCTATCCACAAAATAGATTACGTTTTCATCTGTAGCAAGAAGGGGCGGAGCTAGCGTGGCCATCTTTGGTCTGTGTGTCCGCTGCTCAGTCTGCATCTAGTCATGCTAGTGGGAGGTTCATATCATTGCCCATTATTTCACAGCAAACGTTTGAAATGTGTACTGCAATTGAAAATCCCACGAGTTGTGAGGTGTGATCAGTGATAAGTTTTTTGTTTGCAAAAAACCGATTGAAATTTTTCGGCAACTGTGTGAAGTGTACGGGGACAACATCATCACTGAAGGTGGAGTGCACCAATGGTGCATTAAGTTTAAAAATGGCCGAACTACGGCACTCAAGAAGTCCTGAATGCTTTCAAGTGGGATATTTTTCCTCATCCACCCTACAGCCCTGATCTTGCACCAAGCGACTACCACTTGTTTCTGAGGATGAAGACCTGGCTTGGAACACAGCACTTTGACGACGATGCGGAACTGCGGGCGGGCATGACTGACTGGCTCAAATCTCAGGCAGCTGAATTTTATGACAATGGAATTACAAAGTTTGTTCATCACTATGATAAGTGCCTCAATTTGTTCGGTGAATATGTTGAAAAGTAGTATTTAAGTGTCACTTTCAAGTGTATATAATAAAAAAAAAATTCCTACNACGTAATCTATTTTGTGGATATTCAGTATCATAGCTTGAATCTTGAGGAGCATTTCCCCTCAGCACCTGGTTTCCCTGACCTTAACAGAAAATTGTGAACGCTTGGCAGCTATTTATGCACTCTTTGATGGTTCAGCAATTTACTGAGATAGACCATTTATATTAGTATGGAAAAACTGAAATATGTAACACCATTCCACTGCAGCAATGTTTCTCAACCCTGGCCCCTTTAAGATGCATATACTTCAGATCACACAATTCCCCAGCCAGCCATGGTGGCTGGAAAATTCTGGAAGTTCACTCCACATTATCTTAAAGAGGCCAGGATTGAAAAACATTGTTCTCGGCTAGAGCCTGAAAATAATACAGTTCAAAATTGTGCTTAGATGTTACTTGAACAAACAAAATCACAAAGAGAGGACTGAGAATCTGATCACTTATGATTCTGTATATCTGAAAGAATTTCCATGATATTCAAACCTGTTCATATGATGGAATGAAGTAATTCAAGCATTTTGTTGACTTCTTTGGTCTGCAACAACTTAAATGGTTTCTCTAAGCTACTGATTCTTTTGATATTGAACAATCATAATCACATCTATGTGGAAAGAAGCAAATTTATTCTTGGAGTACTTAATTGGTTCATCAAAGCAGATATTTTGTACTGCTTGATTTATTCTTTGTTGTTTCTATAATTGTATTTTAGATTTCGTTTTCATACTGCATATATTTACAGATCATTTAGGAATTTTTTTATTATTGGGTAACATATTCTTTCAGTAAACATTTAATAAAATAACTCCATGTACAAAAAAGTCTGTGTAGTCCCCAAATCTGTAAAATAGTTTTAAAAATTCTCAATTTTTCTTCAGAGGTTACAAGGCTGGTAAACTATAGTATGCATTTTCCATTGGCCTCTAAATTGTTGTGTGTACTTTATATTGTAGCCTCAAAAATTGGTAAGAAGAAATTGCCTTTTAGTTGCACAGCTGTTGACCCATAAAATTTCAGTTTAAGAGAATCTATATATTAGCATTTTTGCATCAACTGAAATTGCACTTGAGAAAATTGAAAATGCATGACATGATTAACATGCAAATAGATAGAAAATTTTAAACATTTTGACATCACTCCCTTTCCTAAGATTATTCAGGTACAAATCTGTGTTTAATCTTTCTGATAACTCAAACTGATGTACAGTCATTGTGTGTATGTGGGGGGGTGTATGACCTAGTTTTACTATGACCACTACTATCCTATGAGGCAAGTTGGACTGAGAGAAAATGACTGATTCAAAGATAGGTTATTTCTTTTAAAGCTGATTAGCAATTTTCTTACATATTTCATGATGCAGACATAACTCCCATTAAAGTTAGTAGTATTTACTTTGGAGGGAATTATGCCTATGTAAACCAGTTTACAATCGTTCTTATTTTTGTATTTTATATAGATTTTCATGTGAGCTATTTTGATTGTGTCAGCAATCAAAATATGTTTAATAAATAAATTTGTCTATCCTCAAAGTCAGTGTTTTTCAATTTCAGCAACTTTTAGGTTGTTTGAACTTCAACTCCCAGGATTCATGTGCTAAGCTCATAATATATACATTTCCTATATATAAATTTTAAAAAATTCATCATCAAGAAAGCCAATAATTAGGATTCTCTACAGCTTCAGCGGCACTTCATAAAAAGCCCTGACTTGAGACCCATCAATCACACCTATTTTGTAGGACATGCAAAATACTTTAAAAGATAAGTGTGAGCAAAATATCCAAGGTATTAAAGCAGCTTCTTCTTCTGAAAGGGACATGTTTCATTATTGTCTGTACATATTTGTATTTATTTTTGCTTTTCTGGCAATTCCAGTGGAAGTCTGTACAACGCACATATGATAATGTTGTAGACATTTCTCAATCTGAAGAACATTAAGATGTATAGATTTCAGCTCCCAGAATTCCCGAGCCTTGGCATAGATTGTTGATGAAACCTTGAAGTAGCTATACCGAACCTTCTGAGGGAAAGAGGTTGCTTTAATCTTTCACAGCAGCACAGCAGCACTGTGAATATTCTGTAAAACCCAACCATCTAAGACTCTAACAGAGTATTTATTCATTTATTTAGTAATGCATATGTTACCAGCAATTATATAGAATGCCTAGAAAATCTATAGAATGCATGATGTTTTTAGGCAAAGAAATAGCAATATCAATAATATTTAGACTTTTATACCGCTTTACAGTACTTTACAGCCCTTCTAAGCAGTTTACAGAGTGCTTGATGCATATGTTACCAGCAATTATATAGAATGCCTAAGAAATCTATAGAATGCATGATGTTTTTAGGCAAAGAAATGGCAATATCAATAATATTTAGACTTTTATACCGCTTTACAGTCCTTTACAGCCCTTCTAAGCATTTTACAGAGTCAGCATTGGCTCCTCAATTTACCCACCAGAAGGATGGAAGGCTGAGTTAACCTTGAGCCTGGTGAGATTTGAATTGCCAAATTGCAGTCAGCTGGCAGTCAGCAGAAGTAGCTTGCAGTACTGCATTCTAACCACTGCGCTACCGTGGCTCATACCTGTGTTATTTTAATATGCTGTATACTTTTCCTATATAACACCTCTGCATTATGCAGAATGACAAGAACTATTCAAACAAGGAATGAAAAGAGAATCATGAAAGGGTTAGGGCTAGAGTTAACTTTAGCCCTATCCTATTATTGAAAAGACATATATAAATATGAAAGAAGAAATGCAGAATAAAGTACAGCACTTTCTTACTGAAAAAAGAAAAACAAAAGACCAATATTGATCTACTTGCTGCAATAAGGAAGGTTAGAATGCAATTTTAGTGGGAGTATTTTATTATTTGTTGGTTTGCCTTCTGGCATTGCATAGACTTCCTAGGAAATGTGTGAAATATTTTGACACCCCATTTTTGGCATTCTATATATTTTCCAGGTATTTATAAATGCCTAATTTCACACATTGATGATAACATATATACACCTCATCTGTATAATTTACAAATATAAACACAACAGAATACATTTCATTCCATGAACCATACAACAGCAACAAAGGAAAGGAAAAGAAAAAAAAAGCAAGAAAGAAATTCACATCATCCAAACTGGATCAGCGAGATAAAGGTCCAAACTAAAATGGGAGCTGAATATCAATACTTAAATTCAAAAGCTTGCCATAATAAAATTATTGTAACTTTCTTACACAAGAACCACAACAAAGAAGCCTGTGAATAAAAGTCTGTCTGTGGGGTCAGGAGGACCCAACATCTCTATTGTCCAGCTCCCACTTTCCATGGGCATTTATCTGTGCCCTCAGGATCACCTAAAACAGAACCCTTTCAGCAGTTCCAGGAAGGTTTCATATCCATTTGCATATCCATTTGTTCAGGTGATCCTGAGGCCCAGATGAACCTCTAAGAGGCCTCAATGACTCTCAGAGGGAGTGCTAATGACCAGATGACTGCAAGGAATGTAAATCCTTCCATTCCCCACCATTCTGGCCCCACCATTCAGCCAGAACTGTTTCTGGATAAGAAGCAAAATGTATTCAAGAAAAAACAAAGTCCAGTTCCTTTTTGAAAAAATACCTTTGGGACTTTTGCACCTTCTGTGGAGCAAAGTCAATGTGGAAACCAGATTCACTTAACCATGTTACTAACTTAACAGTGATTCACTTAACAACTGGGTCAAGAAAGGTCATAAAATGTGGCAACATTCACAAAGTCTTACTTTGCAATAGAAATTTTGGGCTCAATTGTTGTCATAAGTTGAAGACTACCTGTACCTGTACCAGTGAAGAAACCAGAAGTGAAGTTGGCAAAAATGAAGAACAGAGTTGACTGAGTTGAGATGTATACATAATCTAAAGTGGAAGGAGTGGCAAAGGTGGAGGTTTTGGTGGAGAGGGAGTGTCTGAGCCAGTGTGGCTTCTTGGTAACTGCCTAGATCAGGGTTTTAAACTTGACAGCTTTAAGACTTGTGGACTTCAACTCCCAGAATTCCTCCTCCAGTCATGTTAGCTCAGGAATTCTGGG
>BHEV01015329.1:0-12871 GCA_004319985.1 Emydocephalus ijimae
AACGCAACTATAGCCAAATTGACAAAGAGGCTCTTGCTGTTGTATCTGCTTTGAAACGGTTTCATGAATATGTGTATGGACGACCCTTCACGATAATTACCGATCACAAGCCCTTGCTGGGGATTATTGCAGGAGACAAACCAACCCCTTATATATTGTCACCCAGAATGACTCGTTAGTTGGAGTTTTACAACATCTTCTGAGCTGCGTACAATTATAAATTGCAACATCGCCCGGGGAAAGCCATTCCCCACGCTGACGCATTGAGCCATGCCCCACTTCCGGAAACCGTCGACAACCCAGTTCCAACCCTCATGACACTCCAGATTGAAACCCTACATTCACCGCCACGAACAGCCAGAGACATCGCTATCGAAACGAAACGAGATCCTGTCCTGGCGCGAGTTCTCAGCTGGGTCGAACGAGGATGGCCAGCAGACCAAACCCCTGACGACTTCGCCCCTTTCAGAAACCAGCAAACAGAACTTTTCTCGCAGAAAGGCTGCATCCTATGGGGAGACAGAGTCGTCGTCCCAGAGCGGTTACAACGAACAGTTTTGAAAGCATTGTATGACGGTCACCCCGGCATCGTGCGTATGAAAGTGCTCGCACAAAGCTACGTGTGGTGGCTGGGCATCGAAAAGCAGATCGAAGCCTGGGTGAAGACTTGTCTAAAATGCCAAGAAGTCAGGAGTGCCCCACCTAGAGCGATTCCAATGGAGTGGGAAACTCCCCCGGGGCCGTGGTCCCGCATCCACATTGACTTTGCGGGACCTACTAAAGGACATACGCTCCTCCTAACAGTGGATGCCTATTCCAACTGGCTTGAAATCCACAAGATGAAGACTACTACAACGGAATCAGTCATCCACAAATTAAATAAACTATTTGCAACACATGGACTGCCAGACGTTTTAGTCTCCGATAACGGACCCCAGTTCACTGCCCTGGTGTTTGAACAATACTTAGCGGACCAGGGCATCCGCCATGCACTAACCTCGCTGGTGCACCCTGCGGCCAATGGAAGGGCCGAGCGCATGGTCCAATTTCTAAAAAAAACTCTCCACAAGATGGACCATGGGGACATTGATGACAAACTGAACAGAATACTCCTACTCCAACACATCACCCCGCACAGCATAACCAACAAAACGCCAGCCGAACTGTTGATGGGACGCAGGCTTCGCTTCCACCTCGACCGTCTCCACCCAACCTATGCGCCAGAGAAACCCTGTGGATCTCGCGGAAAGTGCCGTGAATTCAAGGTAGGCGACTCAGTCTTTACTAAAAATCTTTCCGGCGAACCGTTGTGGGTCAAAGCAACCGTAACAATGGACAGGAAAATATGGAAACGCCATATAGATCAGCTTCGCTCAAGGTTGCAACCCAGTTCCCACGACTCCTGTGACCCTCAAACTGAGGGGGGAGGGGATGTTGAGGGAACCGAATTCGAGATGCTGGATGACGAAATCAAAGAAAGTCAGCAGCCAGGCGTGTTCCATGAAGAAGAATCAGGAAGGTGGTGTGCCTCGCCACAGAGAAATACCTCAACGGAGGTGAGCCTGCAGGAACCGGAGGACAACGATGACAGAATTAGCGGTGCCAAGTCGTCCTGTGGGGATGCGGAACCGCCTGTACCAGATAAATCAAAAAATGTTCCACCGGAACCGGACTACAGACAGGAACTGGTGGGACAGCGCAAATCTATTAGGCAATTGAAACGACCTGCATATCTGTGTGATTACGTTACCGCACCCCTCAAACGGAACCTAGGGGTGAGGGGTGTTATGAACTAATAAAGGCGTTTAATAAAGTTTTAACAACCTTAAGTAAAAAGCAGGGTTCTAATCCTGCACTTCTGATTGGCCGATAATAGCAACATTGGATTGGTCCTTTCTGGGAAATCTGATTGGCTGTCAATGGGCCAACTCTCATTGGTTCAAGGGTTTAACACTTCCATGTTTTTCATTGGCTAATAGGACAGCAGCCAACCCTATAAAAGGGCTGCTGCTGCCCTAGGTGATTGCTCTGTTCGGTATGCTTAATAAAGAGTTGAAGTTCACTGTTCACTGCCTCGTCTCTGCTCCTTGCACCCATGCGCAGAACTTAACAGTGTCTAGAGCATGTCCTACCAGGAGACAGGCCAGTACATCAGGACATGTGGAGGAGTCCGTAGGAGGGCAACAACCCAGCATCAGGACTGGTACCTCCGCCTTGGTGCAATGAGGGACAGGAGGAGCACTGCCAGAGCCCTGCAAAATGACCTCCAGCGGGCCACAAATGTGCATGTGGCTGCACAAACGGTCAGGAACAGACTCCACAAGTGTGGTATGAGGGCCCAACGTCCACAGGTGCTTACAGCCCAACACTGTGCAGGACGTTTGGCATTTGCCAGAGAACACCAAGATTGGCAAGTTTGCCACTGTGCTCTTCACAGATGAAAGCAGGTTTACACTGAGCACATGTGACAGACGTGACAGGGTCTGGAGATGCTGTGGAGAACGTTCTGCTGCCTGCAACATCCTCCAGTATGACCGGTTTGGCAGTGAGTCAGTAATGGTGTGGGGTGGCATTTCTTTAGGGGGCCGCACAGCCCTCCATGTGCTCGCCAGAGGTAGCCTGACTGTCATTAGGTACTGAGATGAGATCCTCAGACTCCTTGTGAGACCATATGCTGGTGCGGTTGGCCCTGGGTTCCTCCTAATGCATGACAATGCTAGACCTCATGTGGCTGGAGTGTGTCAGCAGTTCCTGCAAGATGAAGGCATTGATGTTATGGAGTGGTCTGCCCATTCCCCAGATCGGAATCCAATTGAGCACATCTGGGACATCATGTCTTGATCCATCCACCAATGCCACATTACACCACAGACTGTCCAGGAGTTGGGGGGATGCTTTAGTCCAGGTGTGGGAGGAGATCCCTCAGGAGACCATCCGCTACCTTATCAGGAGCATGCCCAGGTGTTGTAGGGAGGTCATACAGGCACATGGAGGCCCCACACACTACTGACCCTCATTTTGACTTGTTTTAAGGACATTACATCAAAGTTGGGTCAGCCTGTAGTGTGTTTTTCCAATTTAATTTTGAGTTTAATTGCAAATCCAGACCTCCATGGGTTGCTAAATTTGATTTCCATTGATAATTTTTGTGTGATTTTTGTTGTCAGCACATTCAACTATGTAATGAACAAAGTATTTAATAAGAATATTTCATTCATTCAGAACTAGGATGTCTTATTTTTGTGTTCCCTTTATTTTTTTGAGCAGTGTATCTGAAAAGACTATAGAGAGATGACCTGAGTGATGTTGAGGGTACTGCTTGTTTTGGGGCAAATGTAAGGCTCCTGCCTTCCCTTTTTAAGCTTTCTGATTTTAAAAGTAGGCTAGAACTAAAGTTGAGGACATTATAAAATAGAGGGCTGTCCTAGGTAAAATGGAGCAAACTGGTAGTCATCTGTTGAGATAGAGACTACAGTGATGGATCTGATGTGACACAAAAAATATATTGTTTTCCAAAGCGTAAGCTAATATTTCTAGTCTCTTGATTCTAACCCACATCATATGCAGTCTTGGAGTTATTCCCAGTACTGGCTGGGACACTCTATATGATAGTCATTTTTTTAAAGAAATGACCACAAATTTCAAATCAATTGCAGTAATGCTACTTACTGACTAAATTATTTTCCTGGACACTGAAAGACTAACTGAAATCTAACCATGCTGCCATTCATCAGTCTGGCCATAAATTGGATGGAGATATATTTATAAATCAGTTGACAATAGATGCCTGAAGCTTATTTATTTGTTCTTAACAATTATTCTAAACTCCATCACAGTATCACAATTACAGCTGAATATAGCTGATGATATTAAGAGTCCTTCTGCAGGCATGCATACATTTGCAGATTTAGGAATCTTTCTCTGATCCCAAAGTTGTAGTAGAAATCTGCAATCTTAATTTTATAACCAAATATTCAATTTGGCAAAATGTAAGACATGTAAAATAATCTTCCCATTTTTTCATAATGGGAACTCGAGATTTTTGTCTTGAGGACAAGAATTCTCTCCTTCTTTTATTAATGTTTTCAGATTAATACTTGAAAAATCTTGAGTAATAATACCAGAGATCAAGAACCCCAGAGATATTTCAAAACATGGACAATTATTTTTAAACAAGGGGTCATTTATTTCTAGCACAGAAGTAGAATGGACAGAAGAATTAAGACAGTAGGCATAAAAACCAAACATAGTATTTCAGTATCTGATTTTTTCAGTATCTGATTTTTTTCCCAAGGAAAAAAGGATAATTTGAAGGACGTTTCTGTCATTATTTGGCACTAGTTAAAGATGAAAAGGGTTCCCGCCTAGCTGGATTTTTTTTTCTTGGCAGATGTTTGTCCTATCTGAATGTTTGAAAACAATACTATGGAAACCAATAGAAGGAGCACGTATTGATATTTTTGCTATTTTTGTACTTTCTAGGAGGAATGTGCTTTGCAACACCAATCTTACAATATGGCAAATGCACCTGTAGTAAAGGCATTATCATTTTTCTTATTGGAATCCTTTCCTCTCTTCTCCTCTCTCCCTCCCTCTTCCCCTTCCCTCCTTTCTTCCTTCCACCCATCCATCCTTCCTTCCATATTCACTTATTTCTGCCTTAATTCAAACCAGAGATACACTTTTGCATTTGAACAAGCTATTATTGATGCATTTAGAATGGACATCATTGCCAAAATCCAAGAAGAGTAACAATAGTCAACAGTCTTCCATGGCATATTGTGTTTGTTTACTGCTAGTTCTGGTATCTGCATAATCCTTTTTAAAAAACCACACACACACACACACACGCACATTGTAGAGCCAAAGTACAATGGCAGTTGGAATGAACAGATGCCCATTTTATGCTTATTTTCAATATATTTTTCAATATAGTTGGTCTCTTCAAATGATTAATAATATTATTTCAAAGGAAATGTGATAAGCACCAGGGAAGCAGCAGCTAAGTTCAATTTTATTCCTGCAGCCATAATAATGCTTTGATGTAATCAATTTTAAAGTGTAAAATGGTATGTGCTTAGAGTATTTATTTATTTTTATTACTTTTGTTTATTTTTTGCAATAACATATGGGGAATGCAGAAGCATCTCTAGAGCATGACATGTGGGAAAGGAAGAGAACATTAATTGTTTTCTTCATAGATAAATCAATATACATGACAGTCAGGATGTGAGGACTATAAACTCATGAAATCTAATATTATTTAACAGTACAACTCTAACCAAAATGTTGGAATGCTCCAGGTTTACAATCCTGGATTGAAAAAATGCAAACCATCCTTCCTGGTTGAGGCAGCCATCTGGCATGTACTAAAGCTGAAGTAATTACTTGAAGTGGAATCTGTGAGGGAAGCATTCCAGTGCATGACTTGCTCCCACAGCCTCCTATAATGGTGCCATGCTTTGTCTGAGCCAAACTATTATTTAAAGCAAAAGAGCCCCTGGAGCTTTTCTTTACTTCAAAGTCCCTGCTGATAGAATCTACTGCAAGAATCTCACTTGAGCTACTAAGAACCTGTTAACCACTTCAACGCACTGGAATGACCATATGGGTGGTTATGATCAACTTCCTAAGGTTTTGTGTTTAAACACTAGGGCTCAAACAGTGCTTTTTTTCCTAGGACTAAATGTTCAATTCCAAAAAGTTGGGGGAGTCAGGAAATAATTAAACTTGATTTCATTTTATTTCATTTCACTTAATTTTAATGACCATTAGAGTGAACTTCCTGACTATTTAATCATTTCCCTCTTTCACTGCATTAAAATTACAACTCAGTAGCACCTCTTTTAAAGTCTAAAGCAGGGGTATCAAACTCGATTTCATTGAGGACCACATCAGGGTTCTGTTTGACCTGGGGGGGGGCAGTGTGTATGTGTGTGACTGGGGGGGGGGCATGACCTGCTTATCAGTGCCCAAGCACTCTACCAGAGAAAATGGACTCCCGATCTCCATTTTGGCTGGGAAGACACTTGCAATGCCCTGCCAGTAAAAACAGAGCTCTGTGGGCTGGTCCTTTGCTCTTTCCAGGGTGGCCCTGCAGGCCAGATCTACGCACCCCATGGGCCAGATCTGGTCCACCGTCCTTGACTTTGACACCCCTGATCTAAAGGATACACCAGGACTCCAGAGGACCACACACATTGGTCACCTCCATTTGTACAGCCCGACTCAGAAGCATAAAAGGAATTCAAGTTGCTCAGATTGAGAGGAAAAAGTGGTTAGCTTTGCCATGCCTCCGCCATAGAGTTGAGTCAGTGTGGTACACTGCAATTCAAGATCATTTCAATATAATTGGTGGTACGATCAGGGGTGGGATGCTACCAGTTCTGCCAGGCTCTATAGAACTGGTAGCTCTGAAGCAGTAGCAGATACTGAACCGGTTCTGTGTTTGCTGTTGTTTGGTCCACCCACCCGCCCGCCTGGGCTCTTACCTGACCTTTATTTCCTGCTTTTTCAACCTCAGCTGCTTTGAGCGGCACAGCTGAGGTTGAAAAAGCAGGAAAAAAGAGGCTTTCCAAATGCTGCGCAGCTGCACGCAGCACTTTTCAGCTGGCGGCACAGCTGAAGGTTATTTTACATGCACATGCAGCGCACGTCTGGTGCGCATGCACGCAAATTACACACAAAACATAGTCACGGAACCAGTAGTAACACCAGTTGAATCCTCCCACTGAGTAGGATCAATATAATCCTCCCCACCAAGCACCATCAACCCATGAGAAAGCTGCTACCAATCATTCCTCTAAATATAAGGGAGGTTGGGAATTATAGGGTAGTTCTCAACTTACAACCACAGTGGAGACCAAAATTTCTGTTGCTAAGTGAGACATTTGTTAAGTGGGTTTTGCCCCATTTTACATTCTTTCTTGCCACAGTTGTTAACTGAATCACTGCAACCGTTAAATTAGTTAATTAAACAGGATTATTAGTGAATCTGGCTTCCTCGTTGACTGCTTGTCAGAAGGTCGCAAATGGGCAAATGACATTCCCATGGGCAAAACTTTTAAAAAATCATCCCTCAGGGGAAAAAAAGGGGTGTTTTGATTAAAATAAGCATTTTAAAATAAAAACATATTTCCTACAATAGGATGCTACAGTTCCAGCAAAAGAATATCCAATTACTTTCATAGTCAATTATATACCATAAATAATTCCATTCTATGGTGATAATAATAAATTTGCTTTGCTATTTTTATAGCAATATGAATGATAGTATCCTGTGTTCCCAACTTCACATTGGACTGGAATCTCTAGTTTGCAGTATTTCCATGTTCCAACAGTGAAAATAGTGATTTC
The DNA here is from genome assembly GCA_004319985.1 of Emydocephalus ijimae. Taxonomy (NCBI): domain Eukaryota; kingdom Metazoa; phylum Chordata; class Lepidosauria; order Squamata; family Elapidae; genus Emydocephalus; species Emydocephalus ijimae. The sequence goes on from BHEV01015329.1 coordinate 7,357, forward strand.
CTGGAAGACCTGCATTTGGGCTTACATGAGGTTGATGTTTCTATCTCGAAGACCTCCTCCCAAAAGAAAACAGCTGCTAAAGCTCTTTAGATTCTTTGGCAGTCATGGAATAAATAAATATGGAGGCATAAAATCTAACAACCAGATAAACAGTCATACAATGAATTAATTGGTCCCAGCTGATCACAAGACCCAATGGTTGTTCCTCGCTAAACCATGCATTGTCCTATAGATGTTCTCATGCCAAGTCCTGTTAGAACACTGTAGCCCAACTTTAGCCTGCCTTAGCAATGGAGGCTTCATTATGAGGTCCTCAGCAAATAGCAATCTTCATGTTGTGCCTTCATATATACACAGATTTCAACTGATAATTAGAACTGCAGAAAAAAACATTGCTACTAACCTGCCTTCCATTGAGGACCTGTATACTGCACAAGTCAAAAAGAGGGCTGTGAAAATATCTACTGATCTCTCATATCCTGAATCTTGTTACTTGTATCTTTATGATTTATATTGTTTTATTTAGTTTCCTAGTATGATCTGATTGTTTACTTAGTATCCTATGACTTTCACTAAATGTTGTATCTTATGATTATTTGTGAATGTATTTTTAATGCACACTGAGAGTATATGCACCAAAGACAAATTCCTTGTGTGTCCAATCACACTTGGTCAATAAAGAATTCTATCCTACTTCAGACCAGCTATGGAGGCATTTTTTCCTTTCTTCCCCAACATGAGTACTGAGAGATTGTGGACTTCATCTTTCAGAATTCCCCCAATGGTTATAGCCACTACTGAGAATATTAAGGTTAAATTCATCATATTTCAAGAATGACCAGGTTGTGGAAGGGTACCTTTAAGCAAGAGTACATTTTAGGTGGCATTCCTAAATCACTGGCATTTCTGCTCTAGCAGAACAAATGTGGATGTTTCAGGAACATGTTTTAGGAAAGCCAATACAGCTGAAACCCCCCCCCCTTTTTTTTTTTTTTTTTTAATGTTGAGCCTGCTTAGATATTTTGGCTGCTGTTTGTTATTGGGTTTTTTTTTCCTATTTTATATTTTTAGCTTACATTGCTATGACCATCTTAGGAAGAAAGAGAAGATAGAATTATTTAAAATAAAGTATAAATAGACTCCACTGACTAATATAATGCTCAACACTTGAATTAGTTTTAAGACTTAGTTATCATAAAAATTAAAATTAATTATTTCATTAATTGATTGACTTTGAACTAAGTTGTTATATTATGCTAAGAAAATAACTAGAAATATCTATGTAATTATTATTGTTATTATTTTTATTGTTATTGCTTTTTATCATTGTTCCAAAGTTAGATGCACATAGCCTTGTAAAGGGAAAAGAAAAAAGGAGGAAAGGGAGTAAAAGCAAAAAGAAAGGGAAAAAATGAAAAAAAAATTGCTATAAGTACCATAATTGGCTTTTAAAAACTCCATCTCTGATTGAAATAATTTAATTTATTCCTTATTATTAATTATACATTATCTTTATCTATATTGCTAAATTTACTCTGCTGTAAGAATTATTTATGGATAAGTCGACAAAATAGTATTAAAATATTCAAAATAAAATTTCATTATAAAATACTTACCTGTGGCCAGTAAAATAGCAAACTGATAAAATTACTCTTGTGATAAATTTGGAACTGGGTTAAATAATCTGGGATCCCTTCTCACCTATTTTTTTTAATGGCTACAGGGATTAAATGATTCTACATGTTTAGCAATCTAAGGAAAACTTTCCAGAGAGTTAGAACAATTAATCAGTGGAACAACTTTCATCCAGAGGTTGTGAATGCTCCAACACTGGAAGTTTTTAAGAAGAGATTGGACCATTTGTCTGAAGTGGTGTTGGGTTTCCTGCCTGAGCAGGGGGTGGACTAGAAGACCTCCAAGGTCCCTCCCAACTCTGTTATTCTATTCTATTCTGTTCTGTTCTATCTGTTATGTGAAAAAGAAGCAGGGGTGGGATTCTACCAGTTCGCACCTATTCTCTAGAACCAGTAAACATTCTAAGCAGTTTGGAGAACCAGTTGTTAGAAGAAATTACTGGCCGAATCCTGTAAGGAAGGCAGGAAGGAAACATTCTGGTGTTGCTTATGGAAACTGCCTCTCTGTTAGCCCTTATTACATTCTTGGCAGGACTAGACTTCCCATCTCAGGAAATTCTCTGGAGTTTTTTTTCCCTCCTTTGCTGGTACTTTGCTTGTGTGGAGTGACCACTCAAAGTTAAAATGGCACTGAAAAAAGTGACATGACATTTTTCACACTTACGACTGTTGCAGCACCCCCACAGTCATGAGAGGCCAGGCGAGGAGATGCTTGCCTCAATGTGAGTGATGTTGAATTGGCCACGCCCAGCCAGTCACATGACCACCAAGCCCTGCTCACCAACTAAGCCACGCCCACAGAACTGGTTGTTAAAAAATTTGAATCCCACCCCTGAAAAGAAGCCTATTCTCTGAATCCATCTATAGGTGGCAGATATCTACATAAGGTTCATCTGACCACGGACAAAAGTACAGTACTGTATGGTTTTTATTTCTCCAAACATTTCAAAATAACTATTGATTTTAGGTGGATACATTGTTTTCTTTACTTTTCCTCAACAGTACTCTTAAATTATAACATTAATGTAACTTCAAACATTATTATTGTATTATGGAGGCAGCTAGAGTTTTTATGTATACCTGTAATCTTTCAGTTTATATGTTTGCTTGTTTCTTACCTGTTTTATTATGACTGGGGGACCAAAGATTATGTTTGCTTTAAATAAAAAGACTACAGGATAGAATTTTGGCATCAAGACAATCCTCATTCACATTTACAGCTGTTTTGTCCCATTTCGTTTTGCTTATCAGAAACTCTCTTCTTTAATTAATCCAAATCCCTAAACCAGCTCTGTCACACACATTTTGGCCTTCTCTTTCTCTTTCTGCTCTTTCCAGCCAAAGTTTCTAGCTGCAATTCTGCCACTGTGCTTCAAACTGCTTGCCTGACTATTTCAGGCCTCCTCCTCCTCCTCCTAAATCGGAGCAAGTCTCTGATTGCCATTTCAGATGTATTCTTATTACACCCAAGTCCCTTTAGGAGACACAATTAAATGGTGCATGAGGTTAATTCAATCCAGCGGTTCTATGTAGTTCTTGCCCAAATTCCTGATTAAATTAATATATTTGAATTTTAATTAGAATATGAGATAGAGATTGCCTTAATAATGATATAATGCACAATGTTAAAAATAATCTTGCTTTGACCTTCCTGCATGACACATATGCATCTCCTTCAGATTCAGAGAAAGAGAGAAGTGGCAAAGGTAGCATCAACAGAGAAAAAAATGGACAAAGAGAACACGAAGGATTATGTAGCCAAATTGCAAAATGATAAATGCGGTATCTCAGCACTTATTGTCACCCATAGAGATGCTGCATTCATAGGGTTAGGGTTCTCAGAATGTCCAGCTCCAAAACCAAGAAAGATACATAAAGTTACTTCCAAGCAGTTTCCTTTATTGTTCCTCAAATACAGATAGAAACCGTGCCAAACTAAAGCAAACTACTTGCATCAATAAAGATACATGCTGAGAACTTTAGGGAGAAACTGTCTTGAATCTCTTCCTCCTAATCAAACTATTTAAAACTTATCTGCCTCTTAGTCCTCTGGAATGCAGTCCCTCCCCTCCTGGGAATCCAGATTATATTCTATCACACAGAATGAGTTTTTTCAACATCTTTATGGAGCTCACAAATTCTCCTTAGGGGATTAGAAGAAGGTGTGAAAAGGAAGACAAGTTTTTTATTCATTTATTCCGTTTATATCCCACCTTCATCTCAAAGAAACCCTAAAGGCAGCTGAACAATGACTGCAATTTTAAAACATCTAAAAATCGTAACTGGGATAAATTAATCCACAGTTAAAAGTATGGCCAACGATGCTTAGAGATTTATTATGGGTTGCTACACAGTCAGCTAGAGGTTTAGACAAGATTTGGCATTTTTGGTCACCTATCAAATCTTTCCCAAGGACCTGGGAGAGGCAGGTAGTGTTTTTTTCATGATGTTAAAAGTATCATCACAGGATGTAAGCTGTTCTGAGTAAAGTTGCCTTTTGCAATTGATTGATGATGATTTTGTCAATGCCGGTGATGTTCAAGTGATGTTTTGGAATCTCACCCAAGGCACCAATTGATACAAATTGAAATATTTACTTTCTTTTGCCATAGTTAATGTAGCTCTATTTGCAAGTGTTTTTTTTTTCAATTATTTCTCTTCAATTTATATTGACTGTTTCCTAGTATGATTTGATTGCATATTGGGTACCCTATGACTATCATTAAGTGTTTTACCTTATGATTCTTGACTAATTTATCTTTTCTTTTTATGTACACTGAGAGCATATGCATCAAGACAAATTCGTCATATGTCTAATCACACTTGACCAATAAAGAATTCATTCATTCATTCATTCCATTCTTCTGTCTCCAGAGTTGCAATGTCCACTATCCAGACTTTTTTGTCTTTCTTATCAACAATTGTTAAGTCTAACAGGTGCTCGTCTGTTTGAATTCTAAAGTATTAGATCACTTTGATTTCTAAATTTTCTATTATTTTGTCTATTTTGTGATCCCACCAACTTGCTTGCAGACAAATGGTGTTTCTTGCCAATATTCCAATGTACTATTGTTACTACTTTGTCTTACTATTGTTTGTAGTCAGTCTGTGAAATCTTTCTGCAGCAGCTAAGGTGGCCCACAATTTCTTTAGCCTTGCAAGGATGGCATTTGCTCTCTGTTGCTCTCTTCTCAGTTCTGACTTTACAGTATATACATTTGTTCTTGTGTATCCAGAATTAACCCTTCTGTCGCTTTCTTCAACTTTTCTGCTCTTAGCTATTGCCAGATCTTGTATCCACTCTGCCGAATTTTTAATATACTGGGCATGTAATTCTTTGCCTTGCCATGTCTCTTTTCTATTCTTCATTTGGTCTTTTTTTTATAGCTCAATGTGTTTTCTTTAGCATTCTTAAAGCCTTCCTGATGTACTAACTTCCTTGTATCTTCTTCATTGTCCATCACATACTCTCCCAATACCCATTTTGCTTCTTCAATTGTCTGGTGTACTTGCAACATTCCATTCTGTTTTCATGACCCCATCAAACTTTCTATGCCTCTTTTTCTCTTTTAGTTCAGCTACCATTTTAGCCCATTTTTTTTACTTCCCAAACTATCTCTCTGATACTATCCTTTCTGTCAAGTTCGCAAAAGAACGCTCAGAGTCGGTGACTTCATTCAAGCTCTTTATTAACTAATTTTCCAACAAGCCCGCGAAAGGAACAAAGCCCGCGGCTTTTATTCCTTTCGCTCGCAGGAGTCGCGACCAATNAGGGCGCCGCCTAGTTCTACTTGACCTGTGCAATTCATTTTCAGGCTGTGTCTTGTCTGGAACGGTCATGGCCTTGGCTGCTCCCTCGTTCTGTTGGGTGACCGGGCCTG
>BHEV01015330.1:0-10297 GCA_004319985.1 Emydocephalus ijimae
CTGCAATACCGCCCGGGAAAAGCTATTCCCCACGCCGATGCATTGAGCCGGGCACCACTCCCAGAGACTCTTGCCGATCCCACTCCAATGTTAACCACCTTACAAATCAAATCGCTGCACGCGCTGCCATTAACCGCCCGAGATATCGTGAGGGAAACCAAACAAGACCCCACCTTAGCGCGCGTCCTGATCTAGGTAGAGCGCGGAAGGCCATTGGACCAGCTAATCAGATGACTTCACACCATTCAAGACGTGGCAAACAGAGTTGTTCTCGCAAAAGGGCTTTGTCATCTGGAGCGATAGAGTCGTTGTCCCAGAACGACTCCAGAAAGCAGTACTCAGAACCTTGCACGATGGCCATCCCAGCATCGTGAGAATGAAGGCCCTTGCGTGAAGCTACGCTTGATGGCCTGGCATCGACAAACACATTGAGAACTGGGTTAAAACTTGTCATAGATGCCAGGAAGTGAGCAACACCCCACCAAAAGCCATTCCAACTGAGTGGGAAACGCCATGAGGACCCTGGTTCCGTATTCACTTGGACTTTGCGGGGCCGACCAAAGGCCTTCCTTCTAACTGTCGATGCCTACTCAAATTGGCTCGAGATTCACCGTATGACCAACACGACCACCGAAGCAGTCATCAAAAGACTGGAAAGACTGTTTGCGACCCACGGACTGCTAGACATTCTGATATCCGACAATGGGCCCCAATTTACCGCGCTCTCCTTCGAGCAATACCTGGCTGACCGCGGCATCCGACATGCGCTCACCTCACCTGCGTATCCTGCTACCAATGGAAGGGCTGAGTGCATGGTTCAGTTCGTTAAAAAGACTTTGCAGAAAATAGACTACGATAACATCGATGACAAAATCAACCGAATCCTCTTTCTCCAACACATCACACCACACAGCGTCACTAATAAAACTCCCGCTGAACTGCTAATGGGACGCAGGCTCCGCTCCCACCTCGACCGGTTACACCCAGCTTATGAGCCAGAAAAACCACTCGGATCCAGCAGCCGATGCCGTACCTTCCAGGTAGGCGATTGCGTATATGCTAAAAACCTGTCCGGTGATCCTCTGGGTTGAAGCAACAATCATACGTGTAACTGGCCCAAGATCCTACATCGTAAAATGCTTCGACGACAAAACTTGGAAACGCCATATCGATCAGTTACGATCATGGCTCCGTTCAGACAATTCCGAATCCCTTTATGACCAAGCTGAGGGGGGGGGAGATACAGAAGAAGACGACACCCCGATAGATGAAAACCCGTTCGGGAGAATCGATAGCGGAATAGAGACACAGGAAAGAGATCTAGAGATGGTGGTCGGTCTACCTCAAGAAGTTACCGACAATAGCGGAGAGGACGGAAACGTGAACACTGAACCTGAAGAACTCCTTCGCTAAACAACGATCTACCTCAGCAGAATGGTAGCCAAAAGCAGGATGCACAGCGGAAGTCAAACAGACTAATTAAGCAACCGTCCTATCTAAAGGACTATGTAACTGCACCCTGTAAAAAGAAGCCAGGGGGAAGGGGTGTTGTGAATGCATAAACTGTAATAAAGTTATTTGGAGCTTGGAGTTAGTGCAGGGTTCTGGCCCTGCACTTCTGATTGGCTGTCTAATGGCAGGATCGGATTGGCCCATTCAGGGGAATCTGATTGGCCATTAACAGAGCCTTCGTATTGGTTCAATGGAGCAAGTGCTCCTGAGTTCTTATTGGTTAAATAGTTATTGAGTTATCTATATAAGAGGGTCGTAGCTGCCCTGTTTTCTGAGCTGTCACTATGTAATAAAAAGAGTTGAAGTTCACCGTTTAACTGGCTCGTCTCCATTCATTATCGCCCATGCCTCAAACTTGACACCAGGATTCCCGGCTTGGCCTGCAAGAACTGCAGATAGCCTTCCCCTCCACACATTTCCTCCTCTCACCGCCCCATGTGAGGCGGGAAACCTGACAAAAAGTGCCTGCCCCAAAGACACAGCCCTCCACAATGGAGCCCTTCCCAGGGAACAAAGCAAGAACTTACTGATCCATTCTGAAGGGGAGCTTCAGAGTGGCGGTGGCAGCATTCTGAGAGGACGGCCCTCAGGGCCCTGGGAAACCATCTTGTGCAGCACAGCAAAATTTATTTTAGCAACTGGGAGTTGCTGCTTTGGGTTCTGCAAGTCCCCCTCCCATTGGGAAATGACTCTGGTGGCAGAGGGGAGCAGGATTCAACCTGGCTGCTTCTCTGCCACCTGGAGCCATTTCTTGATGGGGACTTTCAGGACCCAAAGCTAAATTTCGCTGTGCCAGGAAAGAGATTCTCGCTCTCCCATCTATACCAGCAGGGAGAGAAGTAGTTGCTCACCCCACCAGAGCCAGCACAAACCTCTCCACACATTCTCCTGCTGCTCTTGCTGGGAGAGTGACAGAGTCTTTCTTGCACAGTGAACAGCATGCAAGTCTCTCTCCCATCAGGAAACTGTTCTGCCCAGACAGCAGAGAGAAACAGGATTCAATCTGGTTGCTTCTCTGCTGCCCAGGGCCATTTTTCGATGGGAGGGAGACTTGCAGGACCCAAAGCTAAATTTTGCTGTGCCAAAAAAGACTCTCTCGCTCTCCCAGCTAGACTACAGGGGAAAGAAGCAGCTGCTGACCTGGCCGGAGCAGACACATGCTCAATGTGTTCTCTGGCAAAGGAAAGTGGGAGGAGGAAGGCGATCAGTGGCGGCAGCAAAAGGCAAGTGGGGGAGGGAAAAGTGACTAGCAGTAAAAGGAAGGAAACCAGGGCTTGCTTGCAGAGACTCACTCACTGATCACGAAGGCAGGGAGCAATGGCTGGTGTGGCGGACAGGCAGGGAAAAGCAGGCTGCAGGCAGCAATGTTGCACATGTGCGATAAGGACTGACTGGGCAGGGAGGGGAGGCGTGGGGCAGGGCAAGCCAGTGGTGCGATTTGCCGGTTTTCCGAACTGTACAGAATCATAACAACCAGTTCTATAGAACCTGTCCAAACCAGTAGAATCCCACCCCTGATTAATCACTAGATCAGGTAGAAGCAGAGCAGTCTGTCTATGAATACACAGCTCATGTTTGGTTCATTTATTCTCTCTACATCTTTGATGTTGTATCTCTGACCACTCAGTTTCCAGTCTTCCATTTCAAGAACATCAGATATACTTACACTGCAATCCTACATATGGCTACTCATTAAAAACCCTAGCACACTTAATGACATTTACTCCAAGAAGAAAATCAGAATAAACAATACAATTTAACTAGGCAGCCTCAACTGCACAGTAGAATAAATAAAAATGCTGAAATAATGCATTTTTAAAAGTTCACAATCGTGACGTCTCATCCTAATGGGTTACTTTGTTCGGGAATGAGGGATGATGATGAACCCAGGATTAGTGCATTCAGAAGGAAGAAATAAAAGTTTTGTCTTTTCTTTGAACTGGCTTTTACAAATGTACGAAATTTGCTAGGGGCATATAATAGTGGTTTAAGAACAATCTTAATGGCCTTGGTTTGCTTTTCAACAATACAATCGTTTTGAAAACATTTAGTGGTTCAGATGACAGTGGGATGGATCAAACATTAGTCAGTGAAGAGGGGCAGAAAGTATAATCTAATTGATGATGGAGATAGAATTATATAAAGCTTCAGTTCACATATTCACCTTCATTTTAAATAAAATAAACAAACGAGAAGATGATATTTGATGGAAAGTTGGATAATTGAATTTTAATTGTGTATTGACTAAAGAGCCTCCTAGTTGTACCAACACTATTTTCTCTTTCCCTCCTCCCCCCCCTCCCCCGCAGTGTCACACATCTCATATCTATGCTGATTGTGCTTTGAAAAGCAAAATAACCCTGGCAGGAACACTTCAATATTTGACGTATAAGCTTCCTCCAGGAAAAACTTTTAGCTCCATTGTAAATAGGTGACAAACTCAATAGAAATCGGTTCAGGGACATTTGATCTACACATCTTTAAATGCATTTCTGAAAGTGCTCGTAACATATTTCTCTTTTGAAATACACTACAATAAAGTTTGCAGCACAAGTGGACCTTACGATGAAAAATACTTGTGGCAATTTGAAAGAGAAAAATGGAGAATGGTTTTGGCAAAAGAAACTGAGGATGACAAGGAAACATGATGTTATTTTGTGAATGGATTGGAACTGACTGCTGGGATTAGAGATTCGAGAGAATTATTAATTCTTTATTAGTAAGATTAATTCACTTATCTTTTACATTAAACCAAAAGATGGCCCTTACACCAGCAAAGTTCCTGCAATTTCTTGTCATTTTTAAAAATGGGAGGTGGGAAAAAGTGAAAAGCTAGCTCTCAAATTCTTTGTATTACCACCTGACATGTGGAACTTTTAACAACCAAATGGTAAGTATTTCATTGGAAGATAGAGCTGTCAATCATTGAACATGTTTCTCCATCCTCTTTCTCCTTTTCCACTGGACGATTTTAGAATGCTAAGGAGAACCAAACAGTTGAGGTTTTTTTTTAATTGACAGAAACTTTCTGCTTTGCATTGTTTTGTTACATTGCTGACATGGTAATTCATAAATAATAGAATTGGAAGAGATCTTGGACATCTTCTAGTCCAACCTGTGCTCAAGCAGGAATCCCTATACCTGTTTGTGTTTTTTCAAGAAACAACTGGACCTTCTTGCTTTTCTTTGAAGAATTTTTGTTAGAAATGTAAGTCACCTAATAGTTATTTGGGTTGGAAATATATAAACTAGGATAGACGTTTTAATACTGTAGTTTTAAGAGAATGCTAAAACTGTAATTGGGTGTGGTTCCGCAAACGGCCATAAGATGGAGCCAGAAACCTGGATTGTTTTAGTCTCAGTGACTTTTCTGTTCCTTCTGTTGGAAAGAGTTGCCCTTCCTCCATTTTTCCCTATTGACTGTTATTCTTGGATTTGATGTAAGTCTGTTACTGAACTGCTTTTTTGATACTGGACTTTGATATTTGGATTATCCCTGAACTGAACACTGACTGCTTTACCTGTGAATGACTTGGAATGTTTATCTTGGATTGTGTTTAAATGTTTATTGGAAGTAAAAACCTACATTTACTGTACAGTGTATCTGTGTGCTGTTTGTGTATTATTCTTCACTCTCAGTACGTCTCCCTGTATGCGCTCATTCTCCTAACAGGGAATTACCTTAACAATTTTCATTTCTCCTCCAAGAAGCTTCTATAAGACAGTCCAGTTGCCTCTTGAAAAAAGCACCTTTGGGATAACTATGACTTGATGACTGAGAATCTCCATAGACAAAACCTTATAATATTTTAGACCAATGGTTGTCCAATCTCTTCTTAAAAACCTCTAGGATTAGAGCACCGAAAACTTTGGGAGACAAGCTGTTCCCCTGATGAAGACCAGTCGTGATTGAAATAGCCATTGTCTATCTTTTCATTCTTGAGCTTGTGATCCATGGAATCTTATCAAAGAGGTATATTGAATCACAACAGTTTAAAATACCTGGTAACTAGAGGTGGTATTCAGCAGGTTCTGACCAGTTCTGGAGACCCGAGTAGTTCAGAGAACCAGCAAATACCACTTCTGACTGGAGATTTTACAGTATCCTTCCCCTGCCACATGCACCAAGCCAAGCCCACAGAACCAGTAGTAAAAAAAAATTGAATCCCATCACTGCTGGTAACTCTTAAAAACTGTTATACAAGTAGTCCTTGACTTACAAGCATTCATTTAGTTACCATTTGCAATTAAAACAGCAGTAAAAGAAGCAATTTACATCTGGTCCTCTCACCCATTATAGCATTCACACAGTCATGTGATCAAAATTTGAGCACTTGGCAACTGGCATGCTTTATAATGGTTGCAGGATCCTGAGGTCATTTGATTGTCATTTGTGTCCTTGCCAGCCATTTTCTGGCAACCAAAGTCAACGGGGGAAAGTCCCTTAATAAAGTATAACTTCTTCATTCACTTAACAAATGCAGTGATATTTAACTATGGCAAAAAAAGGTTACATTATTGGACATCTTAATAATTGCCTTGCGGAACAATAAAAATTTTTGTTCCCAATTGTGGTTGTACCAAGGTTGTTTTTATGTTGTTCATCACACACACACACAAATACATGCAGTTCTGTGTGTACTAGAAAAACAGGCAGGGTTTGCCTCACTTTGGGGGAGAGAAAATTGCTACCTGTCTTTTCAGACCAAAAAGTGATGGATGACCAGTAATTACCAGAATTACAAAGTATTCAAAGAAATAATGCTGAAAATGTATCTGCAGAAGAAACTCCCAAATCAAATTGCAACAAATAATTCATCAAAGCTGGCTATTTTTTTAAAAGAAAAAAGAAAAATGCTAGTTCTCTTGCTAAATTTGAGAATTGATTGTTGGTTTATGTAAAATTTTGTTGCTTGTGGATTGGCAACAACCCCCCCCCCCAAAACGGATACCTATAACTTTGAATGGCTAGCAACTTCTTCTCACATACAGAAGACAAATCTCTTGGGATTGTGCAAAACAGAAACAATTTGGGTTCCATTGTGTAGAAAAATTAATATATTGTTTGATTTTGATGGTTTTCCTCGCTATAGAATCAGGTCCACAAAGGACCATTTTTAGCATTTCATCTACATAATAGCTGAAGTGAGAATTCATTCTATCTCAAATGTGTACCCAGGGGCCTGTTTGGTCTTTCATGTTTTTCTGATAATAAGAGGTGGGTATGTTATAAGCTCTGTATGTTCCTAACATATTGAATATCTTGCTATCCAGTTGTTATATATATATATTCAATCCACAGTATGAATTATAGATCATTATGTGTCTGGAAATTCTTAGCTTTATTCTTACAAGATTAATGGAGAGCTCCTTAAATGTAGCTATCTTAGAAAACAGTTTTAATAAACAAAGTATATTTGAAAGTGGTATCCTTTTTTTTTTCGCCATGGAAAGGATACTTCAAAGAATTCATTCTTTTATACATTAATATATTCAATATTTCATGCTAAGCAAAGTGGTTCCAATTTAGAAAGTATTATGTCAATCAGGTTTGTGACTCTATGAACTTTGATAAAACTTTCAAAGCAGTTTTGCTATGAATTTTTTTCAGAGAAATAAAATTTTCTTCTCAGGGGGTATGTACTATTTCACATTGGGCTATAAAAAAAAATTTCTGTTGCATGCTATGCTATTCTCTCCTCTTTTCTATTTTAGATCTGCTTTTCTTACTTTATTCCATCATCAAAAAAACATTAGCATACAGTAGGATTAGCAGATAGGTCTGTTCTGTTTAATTGCCCACTTTGGGAGGAAGATTTCTGATCAAGGAAATTTTGGTTCTGAACTTTTTAAAAAAACAGCACTGTATCAGAATAAAGTATAGATGGAAGTTATGCTTGCTATCTAAATTTTACGAGATGACTGAAAGATCCCTTCACTCTTTCTTTAAAAAAAATCCTAAATACATTTATGGCAGTGCTAGGCTCTGTGATGTACAATATATACAATAAACAGGTCAGATTAGTGATAGATTATTTCCCAAAACTATATCTCTAGATGTTTTTGCAAGCAATACACTTTACTTAGAAATAATATAGCAGGAAGAGCAGCTGTGGTAAAACAACCACCTAATTTCCAAAGCCCTGAATTGTTTGCAGGTCAGTGAACTGTTATTGCCAAGGAACATATAATATTGGTGACAATATTGTCCCAATGTCCTGTTCACAACCCATAGTATAAGTTCTGAACCACAAGCGTGCCTACAACATTTTCAGAATGCTTTGTTCTGCCAAAAACAAACATCTGCAAGTGTCTGTGTAACCCAGGGGTTTTCAAACTGGACAGCTTCAAGACTTGTGGACTTCAGCTCCCAGAATTCCTCCTCCAGTCATGGTAGCTCAGGAATTCTGGGAGTTGAAGTCCACAAGTCTTAAACTTGCCAAGTTTGAAGCCCCTTGGTGTAACAGATAAAGTTGAGATTGCCAATATCTCATGTGACTCACAAGTCTTATACAGTAAAAATTTAGGCAGTATGAGAGTTGTGAAAAGCTACTGGCTCCTGGTGTAATAGCCTAATCAGTCATAAAATCTCTCCAGATTTTCAAAGGAAAACATTATCTGGAATAAGACCAAGATTCCTGAGGCTTCTTCTCCTTGATACTTCTTCTTGTTCCTTACCTTCCTGAACAATCAGGACAAGAAAAAAAAATGAAAATTCATCCTTTGTTGGCTTGCAATGACAAATTTAGTTCGTAACCCAAGTGATAGCTCAACAGCAAGACATCCTAGAATAATTGTTGTGTATACAGTTAAGTTGATAAAGTAGGAGCTTGAGGTAAAGTGCAGGGTTCTGGCCCTGCACTTCTGATTGGCTATTAGGTGGCCAGACCAGGATTGGCCAGTTCTAATGAATCCGATTGGCCCTTTACTAAGAGTTCCTATTGGTCGAAAGAGCTAGCGTTCCTAGTTCGTTATTGGTTAAAACGTACAAGGGATGCCTATATAAGGCAGAGTTCACTGTTGCTGTTGTTGAAGTCACTATGTAAATAAAGAGCTGAAGTTCACCGTTCAGAGGCTGTCTCCATTCATTTCGACCCATGCTCAGTATGTAAAACTGGCAACGAGGATGGGATTTGGAGACGTCTGAACCGAAGAAGCCAGGAAGCAACACCGAGCACGTGACAGACGACGCCAACAACGGAACCATGTCCGGCGGCATCGTACCACCCACTCCGTTCGATCCAAACCAAGAGGATTGGGAATCCTACATGGATCGCTTCCAAATGTTTCTTGAGACGAACAACCTAAAAGACGCCACACCAGCAAAGAAAAGAGCATTGTTTCTGACGCATTGCGGCCCAGCCGTTTTCAAGATGGCTAAAGCGCTCGCCAAACCTCGAGAAGTGAAGGCCATGAGCTGGGACGACCTCGAACCCATTCTGAGAGGCCACACGCGCCGACCGTGCCTACGCTCGTGAGATGCCATGAGTTTTATCAAAGGAACCAACGAAAAGGGGAGAGCGTGGCCGATTTCTTGGCAGACCTCCGAAATTTAGGGGGCCTCTGCGGGTTCGCCGATTTAGAAGAGGCACTAAGAGATCGAATAGTTCTGGGACTAGATGCACTAGGCGTGCAAAGCAAGCTGATGGCAAAAGGCGACATCAGCCCTGCTGATGCCATTGCCGACGCGGTTGCGGCAGAGGCGACCAAGAAGTCGGCCGCACAGCTTCGCAAAACCCGAAACCCGGCATCGCCGCCGGCCGGCGACAACTCTACTCCAGCCCAAAAAACAGACAAGCGACCTTTTATCCAAGTCAGAGGGGCATTTTTCAACGACCCACCACGAGGATCTCTCTTCGTCATCAGACAGCGACGAAGAAGGGGTCCACTGGCTGCGGTCTGACCGGAGCCATCGTCCGAAGTCCTTACGCCCTTGCGCTGGCTGTGGAGCCAACCATGCCAGGTCCGAATGCAAATTCCGCGACGCACTCTGCCATGAGTGCGGGAAACGAGGCCACATTGGACGGGTCTGCTGCAGCTTGCCAGGCCCCAGCCAGGCCTCAAAAGGGGCTAACTATCGCCAATCGACAGGAAGCCGTCCTGTAAGGCGAACGCCGGTAAACCACTCCTACAGAAATCCAGCCGTACAGAGAGAAGAGGCTCACCATACTATCACTATCGGTCACGCCTCGGCCTTGGACACCAAGAAAATCTGAGTCACTGTAGCCATCGAGAACCAGCCGTGCCACATGGAAGTTGACTCAGGATCATCCCTTTCCATGGTGTCTTGGAAGACACTCAAGCAACTCATCCCCACAATCTAACGCCAAGACCTCAAATTTCAACGCCTCATCCTCAAGGACTACCAGGGGAATCGAATCCCTGTCGTCAGGTCCTGTCGAGTCCAAGTTTCCTTCAAGAAGCATACAGTGTACTTACCTCTAATGGTCATTGATAGAGATAGGCCTAGCCAACTAGGCCTCCAATGGTTCGCACCACTTGGCATTGAAGTGGCCGGCGTAAATCGAGTTGGCGGTTGTGATTGGGAGGAGGATCTTATCTCTGAGTTCAGAGAGATCTGAACGTCTTCGCGGACAGCTTAGGCGACTATAAGCTGACTCCAATCCCATTCAGCCTAGATCCAAAGGTAGCTCCCATTCGATTAAAGCCTCGTCGAGTTCCGTTCACCCTAAAAGCGAAAATTGATGAACAACTCGACAAGCTAATTGCTCAAGGCGTGTTGAAGCCCATCGATCACTCGCCATGGGAAACCCCTATTGTAACA
>BHEV01015331.1:0-38229 GCA_004319985.1 Emydocephalus ijimae
TTGGTCTCTTTCAAGTCTTCTTCTGGCCTCTTCAATCAATCTGCCAGTTATATCAGTTAAAGTTAAACTTTTCTTTGGCAAAACCTCAAGGGAAGTGACCTAGTTGTCATAACTTTCATTTAGTGAAGATAGAATTATGTAGACTTGGTGTAGTTCAGAGAAAATAAGCTCTTTCTCGTGCAATTCTTGAAAAATGCTTTGCATATTTTTCAAATGACGAAGAATATCACCATTCGTCTGGAGATGCATCCTGAAAAGCTTCCGTGTCAGATTTANTAGCCCAATTATACAAATAGCCTGTTCATTTTTATGCATAAATTCTTCTATCTTCAGTCTATCTTCCTCATCCTCTGGATCCCATTCCTCTACGTTTGGTGGATTTTCAATTATGTTCCACAAACCTTCTCTTCGTAGAAGTAGACTACATTTCATAGACCATGATACATAGTTTGTTCCATCCAGCTTGGATATAAGGGACAAACTTTGTAGATTGACTTGTGCCATGTTTTCTTATATGGATATAAAACTATAATTAATAAAACACAGCTGTCTGTTTACTGTAATGTATAACAACACAAACTCTCACTTTTAACATAAATCTGTTTTATCCTAGTTAAACTGACTTTGCAGCCTCTGGGCCCATAACCAGTGTTATGTCTGGGCCCATGACCAGTGTTAAGGAGACAAGCTAAACAGAATGTGTAGCATTAGTCAGATAGGCACACAGATAAATGAGTGAGATATGTTTGTATGTTTGTTAACATACAGTAAAAATAACAGATACGCTTGTGCTATCAAAAATATAGTTTATTTCATTTAGAGTTTATAGCATAGTCAAAATAACAGTCCATTAGTCATGTATCATTTAGTCAGTCCATTCAAGGATATTCAGTTAGCAAAGTCCGTGTAGAATATCCTATGTCAGCTCACTTACAAATCAGTCCTTTGTTTATCTCTCCCGTTCGAGCAAAGCAGTCTTGAGTCCATGCAGCAATCAGGGATCATCAAAGCCAGAGAGAGAGCAAGCTGCCGTTCCTTGCTTCTTTTAAAGTGCTTTCACAACCACTCCCTTAATTACATTCCTACAGTTCAAGTTACAGACACTTCAACTAACAAACCATGATAACTTATTTATTATTTTACCAAAACCAGTTAGGGTAAACAATGTTATCCCTAACAGTTTCCATCCATTGCTTGTCGTCCTGCCTTCAGGTGCTTTGAAGAATAGGTTCATCTTTGTGGCAACCCCTGAGAAATTAGGAGACAACTATCATGTCATCCCTGGTCCTTCTTTTCATTGAATTATGACATCCCCAATTCCAGCAACAATTCTTTATATGTTTTAGCCTCCAGGCTGCTAATCATCTTTGTTGCTCTTCTCTGCACTTTTCATCAGTTTTGTTCCACTGCCATGCATTGCTCCACCTTTTTTATACGTATGTGTGACATCCTGAAACACACATAAAAAGGGATAGAGTGATATTGCTTTCCACAAGTTCCTAAGAGTCTTTTCATGCATGTCTCTGGAAGAGTGATTCTCAACCTTGGAAACTTGAACACACATGAACTTCAATTCCCAGAATTCCCCAGTCAACCATGCCAATAAACTGAATGGAGAATTGGGGTCTCTTTCAGAATGAAGACTACAAGACTACTCATCTGTGCTCAGATAGAAGCCTCTCTGATTCAAGGAGGACTTAATGCTGGGTAAATGAGAATAGAATGGTAATGTCAGCACAGAATGCTAAATCCACTTACAGAGAATAAACCCCTCTTAACTTTGTGACACTTCCAAGCAGACATCTATATGATTGTAAGATTATACTGTAAATCTCTTTCAATACCCAATTAAAGCTGCTTTAGCTAGTAAAGATATGCAGTGTGTAAGTATTGTGTGAGTACGTGCCCCATAAACACCATATTTCTTTTCCTAATACAAATATTTAATTTGGAATGGGTCATTGTCAATAGTATTAATTTAGGATAACAGAGAAATCAACTTTACAATTAACGAAGAACGTGTGTCTAAAGGGCCATATCGTTTTTGTTATATCTGGAGCATGGGCGCAAAGAACGGAGACGAGGCATCGAATAGTGACTCCAACTCTTTATTAGTGACTTCAGAACAGAGCAAAATACTGGGGCAGCAGCAGCTCCTTTTATAGAGCTGGCTGCTGTCACGATAACCAATGATTTGAGTTTGCCGCGCTGGGAGCGTCCAATCAGCGGCGACCTGCTAGCAGCCAATCAGATCAGCCAGAAGCGACCAATCACGATCCGCTGTTCACGGGCCAATCAGAAGTGCAGGATTACAAGCCTGCTGTGGAAGCAAAACTATTAGGATTTTAAAATAACGCATTTGCTTAGTTCATAACAGTTTTCTTAAAAATTTTCATTGTTTCCTGAGTGGCTCAATTTTCTTAGATTCGTGTACACATTTGATTTCTTGTTTTGGTTTAGAAGTTCTTCTAAATGTAGCAGGATATTAATAAGGAGTCCTAGTGCCTGGTTTCTTGGTTGCTGAAGAAGATTGAATGATTGATTGATTGATTTGATTTTTATCTTGCCTTTATTGCTTTAGAGGTAACTGAAGTTGGAGAACATAATTGACACTCCTCCCTCCTCCTATTTTCTCCAGAACACCCACCCTGTGAGGTGAATTGGGCTGAGAGTTAGTGACTGGCCCAAAGTCAACCAGCCAGCTTTCAGGCCTAATATGGAACTAGAACTCTCTGTCTCCTAGTAATTGGTCCAAAGTCACCCAGCCAGCTTTCAAGCCAGAATAGACCAGACCAGAACAGAACAGAACAGAACAGAACAGAACAGAATAGAAAATATGGGATGGAATGGAATGGAATGGAATGGAATGGAATGGAACGGAACAGAACGGACGGAACAGAACAGAACAGAACAGAACAGAACAGATCAGAACAGAACAGAACAGAACAGAACAGAACAGAACAGAACAGAATAGGATAGAATAGAATAGAATAGAATAGAATAGAATAGACTAGAATAGAATATTGGAATGAAAAATGGAATGGAATGGAACGGAACAGAACAGGACAGAATATAATACAATAGCAGAGTCAGAAGGAACCTTCGAGGTCTTCTAGTCCAACCCCCTGCTCAGGCAGGAAACCCTATACCATTTCAGACAAATGGTCATCCAATCTCATCTTAAAAACTTCCATTGTTGGAGAATTCACAACTTCTGGAGTTGTGAATTCTCCTAAAACAAGACTAGAATTCTCTGTCTCCTGGTGATTGGCCCAAAGTCAACCAATGAGCTTTCATGCCTAATGAGGAACTAGAACTCTCCATCTCCAGGTCATTGGTCCAAAATCACCTAGCATGCTTTCAGGTCTAAAGCAAGACTCAAACTCACTGTTGTGAATGAATAAAAGTGCTTAAATAAAGATTATTAAAACCTTTAGAAAAGTGCAGGGTTCTTATTTCTTATTGGTTACTTGATCAGCAGCTTGCCTATAAAAAGGGTTATTGCTGCCGTAGTTTTTGCTCTGTTCCACAATGTTAAATAAAGAGTTGAAGTTCACTGTTCATCGTCTCGTCTCCACTTCTTGCGCCCATGCGCAGAACATAACACTGGCGACGAAGGTGGGATGTGGAGACTTCAGAACTGACTGAGCACGATAGAGTGCTAAACAGAGCACGTGGCTGAAGACACACCAACGGCTGAACCCTGTCCAGCTGCGTCATACCACCCGCTCCATTCGACCCGGCACAAGAAGATTGGGACTCATATATGGACCGATTCCAGAAGTTTCTGGAGACCAACAACTTGAAGGATGCCACTACCGGAAAAAAGCGAGCGGTATTCCTAACTCACTGCAGGCTGACCGTGTTTAAGATGGCCAAGGCACTAGCTAAACCGGCTGAGGTGAAGTCTATGGACTGGAACGTCCTCGAGGCCCTTCTACGGGCCCACTATGCACCAACCGTACCAACGCTTGTTCAAAGGCATGAATTTTACCAGAGAGATCAGCGGAAAGGAGAAAGCATTGCAGATTTCATTGCGGATCTCCGGAATTTGGGAGGCCTCTGCGGGTTCGCCGACCTCGAAAAAGCCCTGAGAGACCGAATAGTTCTGGGAGTAGATGCACCAGCTACACAAAGTAAGCCGATGGCGAAAGGCGACATTAGCCTTACACATGCCATCGCTGACACTTCTGCAGCAGAAGCAACCAGGAAGTCAGCTGCCCGAATGCACCGCACCCACGCCCCGCTCCGCCAACTCGCCTGCGAAGTCTCACCACGCCTGGAGGGACTGGAAATGACAGCCCACCACGAGGACCTCGAAGCGTCATCAGAAAGTGATGAAGAAGAAGTCAACCAGCTCCGGTCTGAACGAGACCAACGCCATCAACATAACCAGAGATTGCAGTACCAATGCGCTGGTTGTGGGGCAAACCACCCACGATCAGACTGCAAATTCCTCAATGCACTCTGCCATGTTTGCGGGAAAAGAGGCCACATCAGAAGAGTCTGTAGAAGCAAGCAAGGATCCAGCCCACCTCAGAGGGGGACCAACTACCGCCAACCCACAGGAAGTCGTCCTGTAAATTGAGAACCCTTGAACCACCAATGGAACAACCACTCCTACAGAAATAAACCACTAGCCCATTCAACTAAACGAGAAGAGGCACACCAAACCATTATGATTGGTCACGCCTCATCACTAGATGCCAAGAAGATCTGGGTGAAGGTCACCATCGAAAACCAGCCCGGCATGATGGAAGTCGATTCAGGATCGTCCCTCTTGATGGTTTCTTGGAAGACCCTTAAACAATTAATTCCCACTGTCTGGCGGCAAGACCTCAGATTCCAAAGAATCATACTCAAGAACTATCAGGGAAATCGAATTCCACTCGTTGGATCCTGCAAAGTCTGTGTCTCATTTAAAAATTGTACTGCAACCCTACCACTAACCATAGTCGACAGGGATCGGCCTAGTTTGTTAGGCCTCCAATGGTTTGCTCCACTTGGAATTGAAGTAGCCGGCATTCACTGAACCAACAGCGACGACTGGGAAGAGGCCCTCATACGGGAGTTTCAGGACGTCTTTCCAGATAAATTAGGTGAGTACAAGGGGACCCCGATGTCATTTAACCTTGACCCCGAAGTAGCTCCCATCCGCCTTAAGCCTCGTCGAGTTTCATTTGCCCTTAGACCAAAGATTGATGAGCAGCTTGATAAATTAATAGCCCAGGGTGTATTAGAACCAACCAACCATGCTCCCTGGGAAGCCCCATTCATAACACCCATCAAGCCAGATGGATCATTAAGAATTTGTGGGGACTACCGAGCCACTCTGAATCATGCCCTTCAGCAGAATGCTTACCCGGTACCGGTGATACAACACCTTCTCCATTACCTGGGGGGTGGAAAAGTCTTCGCGAAACTGGATTTAGCACAGGCATACCAACAACTGCCTGTAGATAAAAAAACAGCAGAGGCATAAACAATCGTTACACACCAAGGTGCATTTAAATGTAACCGACTCCAATTCGGAGTTAGCGTGGCCCCGGGAATTTTTCAGAGCTTGATGGAGAGACTATTACAGGGGATAAAAGGAGTTGTACCATATTTTGATGACGTTTTAATTGCTGCTCCGACTAGAGAAATACTAAGGGAGCGCCTGAGGTTGGTTCTCCAAAAATTTAAAGACTCTGGCCTCAAAGTTAAAAAATATAAGTGTCAACTATGTACGGACAAAGTAGAATTTTGGGGGTACTTAATCGATAAACAAGGCATTCACCCCACCGATAGCAAGCTCAGGGCAATCAAGAACACCCCAAGGCCCAGAAATAAGACTGATCTCCAAGCTTTCCTGGGCCTTATCAATTTTTACAATGTTTTCCTGCCCCACAAAGCAACCGTAGCCAAGCCCCTACATCGCTTGTTGGACAAAAAGGCAACCTGGGTTTGGGGACACCGAGATGAACATGCGTTCCGACAAGTAAAAAACTTATTGACCTCCGATGCTGTTTTGATGCAGTATAATGAGACTTTGCCTTTATCGATTACATGTGATGCATCACCATTCGGAGAGTGATGCTCGGAGGGTGCCATTTTGAGCCATGTGTTACCAAATGGTAGTGAAGCCCCTATTGCCTACTTTTCAAAGACGCTATCAAAAGCTGAACGTAACTATAGTCAAATCGATAAAGAGGCTCTTGCTGTTGTATCTGCTGTTAAATGATTTCACGAATATATTTATGGACGAGTTTTTACTATAGTTACCGACCACAAACCTTTGCTGGGGATTATAGCGGGTGACAAGCCAACCCCTTATATATTATCTCCCAGAATGACTCACTGGTCAGAATTCTTGGCTGCATATAATTATAAGTTGCAACACCGCCCAGGGAAAGCCATTCCCCACGCTGACGCATTAAGCTGTGCACCACTTCTGGAAACCGTTGACAACCCAGCTCCGACCGTCACAACACTCCAGATTGAGACACTTCAATCACCACCATTGACAGCTCAAGGTATCGCGATCAAAACCAAACGCAATCCCATTTTGGCTCGAGTCCTTAGCTGGGTAGAGCGAGGATGGCCATTGGATCAAATCCCTGTCAACTACATTCCTTTCAAGAATCGACAGATGGAACTGTTTTCCCAGAAGAGCTGCATCATTTGGGGGGATAGAGTCATTGTCCCAGAGTGGCTGCAACGAGCAGTATTAAAAACCTTGCATGAGGGCCACCCCGGCATCGTGCGCATGAAGGTGCTCGCACGAAGCTACGCGTGGTGGCCAGGTATCGACAAGCAGATCGAGGCCTGGGTAAAGACTTGTTACAAATGCCAGGAAGTTAGCAATGCCCCACCAAAAGCAACCCCAACAGAGTGGGAAACACCCAGGGGACCATGGTCCCGTATTCATATTGACTTTGCGGGACCTACTAAGGGACACACATTCCTATTAATGGTGGATGCCTACTCAAACTGGCTTGAAATCCATGAAATGAAAAGTACCACAACCGAATCCGTCATCAGGAAATTGGACAGATTATTCACAACACATGGGCTGCCAGACATTCTGGTATCCGACAACGGCCCCCAGTTTACTGCGCTTTCCTTTGAACAGTGTTTGGCGGACCGTGGTATTTGCCATGTGCTAACTTCACCGGTGCATCCTGTGGCCAATGGAAGAACTGAGCGCATGGTACAATTCATCAAAAAGACCCTACATAAAATGGACTATTCCGATTTGACCGACTACACCCATCGTACAAACCAGAAAAACCCCACGGATCTAGCGGGAAATGCCGCGAATTCCAGATAGGCGACCGAGTTCTCGCTAGAAACTTTTCTGGCGATCCATTGTGGATCGAGGCAACTGTAATCCAAGTCACAGGACCCAGGTCGTACCGAGTAAAAAGTCGCGACGGGAGAATATGGAAGCACCATATTGATCAGCTGCGTTCAAGGCTGCAACCTAGTTTCTGCAACTCCGGTAACTTCCAAACTGAGGGGAGAGGAGATGCCAAGGAGGCCGAGTTCGAAACGGCAGAAAGCACGAGTGGAAGAAGTGAGCATTCGGACATAACGCATAAAGAAGGATCAGGGACGGTGGTGGGCTCGCCTCAAAGAGACACCTCGTCAGAGGCAAGCCCACAAAGGCTAGAGGATAACGAGGACATTAGCGGCACCGAGTTTTTAAATGAAGAACCGTAGGCACCCTACTCACCAGAAAACGTCCCGCCCAAACAAGATTATAGACAAGTACCGGGGCGACAGCGTAAATCTAATAGACAATCTAAACAACCTGCCTACCTCAAGGATTACGTCACCGCACCCCTTAAACGGAACCCAGGGGGAAGGGGTATTGTGAATTAATAAAAGTGCTTAAATAAAGATTATTAAAACCTTTAGAAAAGTGCAGGGTTCTGGCCCTGCACTTCTGATTGGCCGATAATAGCGACATCGGATTGGTCCATTCAGGAGAATCTGATTGGCTATTAGCGGGCCTCTTTCATTGGTTAAGGGAACTAACGCTTCCCGTTTCTTATTGGTTACTTGATCAGCAGCTTGCCCATAAAAAGGATTATTGCTGCCGTAGTTTTTGCTCTGTTCCACAATGTTAAATAAAGAGTTGAAGTTCACTGTTCATCGTCTCGTCTCCACTTCTTGTGCCCATGCGCAGAATATAACACTCACCATCTCCTGGTGATTGACCTAAAATGACTCAGCCAGCTTTCATGCTTAAAATAGAACTCACTATCTGCACAGGTGATGTCTCATATGTAGAGCAGATTCTTTGTCAAAAATGATTCTTAACAAACTTGGATCTTGGGTTTGTAGGTATTGGACCACTTTGACCCACCCAAAATCTGAATAGCCTCTAAAAACTATAGAAAATTTCTCAGAATAACTGTTTGGACAACTGAATTCTGTTTGTTTCATTTGGTATTCTTTGCATATTTTTTTATTCTTCAGGTAAAATAACCTGAGACAACAGAATGAAGACCATTCTCTGTTGATTGTACAGCCAGCAATAATTCCCCTTTTTTGGATCTATAATCTGTGAAAAAGGCTTATTGACAGCAGAGTCACTTGCTCCAAAAAGACGAACTTAGTTTTGAGTGATTGTACATCTTTGCAAACTATTACGGTGGGAACAATTTCTGCTGGGATGATTAAATTGGCAATCTATTTCAATAGGAATCGTTCATCAACATTCAGATAGAATTCTTATTCCTAGGAGACAAAAATGGGGTCTTAAAAAGGTAGATGACCAGCAACAATCTCAATAAATTAGTGACTTTTTATTTATTTAAAAAAGAAAGAAAAAAGTAACACAGTCTACAATATGTGCTGGTAAAGTTTCTCTTTGTCTTTCATCTCCCCCCCCCCCGCCACATCATTGCCTGTCAATCAATGCCAATAAGGAAAGATGGGTCTTTGTGTCTGGCCATCAAATTGATTTCATTGAATTGACAAATATAGAATCTTTGACCGAGCTTTATCCAATGGCCCATCATTTGTCTGGCTGTCACATTAGCTATGTGGATATTATTGAGTCTATTGTTGGGGTTTTGATGGCCTGAAGATTCAATGACCACAAAATTGAAGCGTGGACAGGAGCCAACAGTGAGGCACAATAATTGGTCACAATAATTGGTCACAACAGGGAGGTTGATTTAGCTTCAGATCTTCATTTTGAAATGCCTGTATTAAGTGAACGCATTTCTACCGAGCCGTTGTCTAAATTCCCATAACTACGAGTTGCTGGTTTATTTATTGCACTGATACATTTCGAAGGGATTAAAATTACATACTTTGTTTTTTTGCTTCTTTAGTTTGGTTCTGTCGTCCAGGGCTGGTAGCTGGATCACGATGATATTCTGGGCAGTTTTAATGATTCTCCAAAGAGCTTTGTTAATGGAATTAAAATTTAAAGGAATTATTGAGTCTGTCATCTGCACCTCTATAACTGTCTGGTTTGGTTCTGCAATCCAACAGGACAGACACAGACTTCAGAGGATAATTAGGTCTGCAGAAAAAACAATTACTACCAACCTGCCTTCAATCGAGGACCTGTATGAGTCAAAAAGAGGGCTGTGAAAATATTTACAGAACCCTCGCATCCCAGACAAAAACTGTTCCAACTCCTTCCCTCAAAACGATGCTATAGAGCATTGCACACCAGAACAACTAGACACAAGGACAGTTTTTCCCCAAATGCCATCACTCTACTAAACAAATAATTCCCTCAACACTGTTCAACTATTTACAAAGTCTGCACTACTATTACTGTTAAATCTTCTCACCACTCCTTATCACCCATCCCCTCCCACTTGTGATGTATGGCTGTAACTTTGTCGCTGTATTCTTACGATCTATATTGACTGTTTCCTAGTACAATTTGATTGCTTATTGTACCCTGTGACTATTAAGTGCTGCACCTTATGATTCTTGACTCTTGACGAATGTATCTTGTTAAATTAGGAATACAGTCATTTAGTGAATCTGGCTTCCCTATTGGCTTTGCTTGTCAGAAGTTGGCAAAGGAGGGTCACGTGACCCAGGACACTGCAACCATTGTAAATATGAGTCAGTTGCCAAGCGTCTGAATTTTGATCACATAAGGTTGCTGCAATGATTCACCTACAGATGTTGCGGGTGCTTCATCGCTGGAAGTTTTCAAGAAGAACCTGGACAGTCATTTATCTGAAATGCTTGAGCAGAGGGTTGGAATAGAAGACCTCCAAGGAGCCTTCCAGCTCTATTCTGATTGATTGATCCTCCCCTATGTCTTTGCAGGCAGGCAGCCCTCTGTCTGGTCGACCACATCCCCCAATGCCTGAGGGACACGGGACAGTTGTCAGCCCCTGGCATGCCTTCCCTGTTGGACGATCCCAGTTCCAATGCCTCCTTCTTTCTCCAACTCCTGCTCTTCCTCCTCCTCCTTCCTTCTCCTCCTCCCACTTCTAGCACTGATGCCATTACCTAGTTGAGTCATAAAACGTCTGCAAGAAAACACCCAAGCTCAGACAGCACCAAGGGTCCCACAGTCCTCCTCCTCCTCCTCCTCTCCCTTCTAGTACTGATGACATTACCTAGTTGGTTCATGAAACTTCTGTGAGAAAACACCCAAGCTCAGAGAACACCAAGGATCCCACAGTCCTCCTCCTCCTCCTCCTCCTCCTCCCCACCTCCTCCTCTGAACTGAGCTCTGAGGGGGCCATGGCATTTTGTTTGCAACTGTTCCATGCAGTTAACTTTGTGAGTGCAACTTTGCTTTATATTTTTTGGGGGGTAGGGGAGAACCTTTTTTTTTTATCAAGAGTATATATTTTCAAAGCCAAGTTTGACCTGAAAATTGTGTCAGCACATTCAGGAAAGTGTGTAATAGGAAACATGTAGTGGCTCAGTCTAGATATTAGCCCGTGAAATGTGGAAATGTTCAGTTCATGTGGAAAAAAGGCATCTGGGAGGATGAGAGACAAAAATCTGTATGTCAAAGCTAAAATCCTTTCCAAGTCAGCACTGAATTATTCTTAGTGCGATCTGTATTTTAAAGTGCATTCCTTGTTAAGAGAAGAAGTACCTATCAGCATATTTATATCACCCTGCTATTAAATGAATGCTGGTGATAACACTACTATTTCCCAGGATATGAAAGACAAACTAACAGGAACAAAATACCAGTGAAGATGTTGCTTATGTGCTTAACATCTATTAAATGCTCTCTTAAAATTTCTCTGTGGTTTTGCCTGAAAGGAACTAGCAATAGCACTTAGACTTATATACTACTAAGCGGTTTACAGTGTCAGCCTCTTGCCCCCAACAATCTGAGTCCTCATTTTACCCACCTCAGAAGGATGGGAGGATGAGTCAACCTTGAGCTGGTCAGGTTTGAACTCCTGGCAGTCAGCGGAGTTAGCCTGAAATGTGGCATTCGGACCACCGAACCACTATTGCATTCTTCTTAAAGAATAGCAGTAGCAGGAGAATCTGGTTGAGCTTCTTTGACAACAGACCAAAATCTGTGATCGTGCGCAGTTTCAATCTGTGCTCGCCACTGGAGCACCCCAAGCCGGCTGGTTTTGGAGTAAGCCACCCCGTAGAGGTGGTGAAGAGGGGGGAAACTGCCAGCAGGTTGAGGAGAGTTGCATCTCTCCTCCCCAGCTGGCCATTACTCCCTTTCCCGAAGGCGGTTGCAGCGGTGGTCAGAAATGTCCACCTCAAAGAAGAACTCAACTGGAAAAGAATGTGCAGGAGGAAGATAAGAAGAGGAAGTTTTGGCTGACCGGGTCGAACTGAAAAAGCAATAATATAAGGTACCCGGAATTTGAACTATAAAGAACAACATTGTTCCCAAAGAAGACTCTGAAGCGGTGAATGAGAGAGGGAAGGGAAAAGATTTGTTTTTTTTTTCTTTTCTTCCCTATATTGAAAACTAAGAGATTTAAGCAAGAAACTGGCAAAAATCAACTTTGACATTAATAGGTATTTAAGCTGAAAATAAAATGTCAAAGGGATAATAAAGATTTCTGGATTCTCAAAAACTTTTAAAAGAAGGAAAAAAACCAAAAGGGTGGGATCTGGAAAAATGGAGGAGACCACCTGGAAGTGAAAGGAATTAACAGTGAAACTTTAACAAGATTCCTAAAAGATACATTTTAACTGAAACTTTGTAACAAGATAAGAGAACCCCAGGAAGAGAAAGTGGAAAAAAGAAGCAAGAAGAAACAGTTTTGGATTATTTGGATTACTTGGTGATTTTTGGATTTTTGGCAATTGTATCTAAAAGACTAAAATTAATTGAGTGATTGTTTAAAAGTTTTTAAAATGGTATCACTCTTGGAAGAATTGAGAATGGAACTTAAAAAACAGAAAGAAGATACACAAGAAGGAAGAGGCTCTTTTGGCTTTGTATTTCAATTCTTAGAAATGGAGATCCTGAACTATGAGAAACAACAAGAAATGCCTGTAGAACAAGAAGGGAGGGGGACAAAGAAGAAGCCATCTTCAATGACCAAGTATTTCTATGTGGGGAAAAGAAAGAAAAGGGGGGAAAGAGAGGGAAAAATTTAAAATTTGAAAAACAACCCCACAAATGAATAGTTTGGAAAGTAATTACAACATGAGGAAGAAACAGAAGAGAGGATTACAGAAGAGAGAATCAGAATTGGAGAGAGAAGATGTCAAAAAGGGAAGGGAGAAGAAGAGGGGGAAGAGGGAAAGGAAAAGAAATTATAAAGGACAGAAACAGGACATAGAGAAACAGGGAAAATGTACAAGGATTAAGGGTATAAGCCTATTTAGAAGACACAGAGATAATGGGTGAAAATTTAATTGAAGGGGGGATTCTGCGAGGGTGCAAAGGATAGTATTGTTATATTAGAAATAGAAATGAACTTTGAAAATATGAAACAAGTGTGATTAAAATGATAGATAAAATACTCATTGTAATGTAATGGAATGTTTGATAAATAAATGAAATAAAGAGAATGAGAAAGTGAAATTAGGAAAGGAGGGGAACATTTTAATTATTATAAATGTGTTATAAAATTTTATGAAAGAAACATGAAAAAATTATAGAAATAAGTGTTCCTAGAAGTATGATACCCTACTGAAAAGAAAATTTAAAGATGTCAAAGATTATAACTAACATTAATGATAGAGCTGAATTGGAATAGAATAAGTATTTTATTTATTATTGTTATATATATATTTTCTCTTTAAGAACTTAGTGCATATTTTAAGAATGTACTAAGCAGAATTTGACTGGAAGCTATGTATTATACTGAATGTTATAATTGTAAAGGCATAAATTGAAGTTTAAATAAGAGTTGAATGGATAAAAATTAAAAGATACAAAGGTGTCATACTCCAATTAGTAACTACAGGGAAAAATTGTTTAACGAGAGAAGAAAATATGAAATTGAAACAGGACAGACAAAAGTATAAATATAAAGATATTGAAAGAAAAAGATATATATAATTGAATTTAGAAAGGAATGAGATAATTCAAAGTAAGATTGAGAAAACTAAGGGGAGGGAAAAATACTGAGAAAATGTTAAAATAGTAATAAGATATGGAATAGAACACAAAGATGAATATGAAATTGAATTTGTGTCTGTATGGAGAAGTGATAACCTGGGACCATGCTATTCTAAAAAAAAAAAGAAATTTTACTTGTATTATGTTTTGTGAAAACCCAAATAAAATTTTTATATATAAAAAAAGAATAGCAGTAGCACTTAGACTTATATACGACTTTACAGTGCTTTACAGCCCTCTCTAAGCAGTTTACAGAGTCAGCCTATTGCTTCCAACAATCTGGGTCATCATTTTACCAACCTCAGAAGTGTTAATGCATAGCAATTACATAGGGTTTCCCCCCCCCCTCCAGGATGATCTATTCTCAACCTGGCTCTTCAAGCCTTCCTGTTAATGAATAACTGTTCCTTTCCAACTCCATTATTCTGTTGTGTTGTGTTCTTATGTCCTCTTCCTACCTGCCTTGTAAGGGGGATAAAATGGCACCAGTTCAGTGATCTACTGCTATGAATTCTGTACTTACTGAAAAATGTAATTTCGTTTTTGTGCTCAATAAGTCATGTAGTTCTTCGTAGCAGAAAACAGACCCAACTATCTATTTCTGCTTCTTCGGCTCATTTTAAAAAAAAAAACCTTTTTTTGTTTTTTAAAAAAAGCTCAACTTTCATTTTCTGGTACTAATAACTCTTCAGGAACACACAGCAGAACAATATTAGTAAAGCTACAGCTTCCTAAGCTCTGGAGAAGAAAGCAGAAAATATAATTTAGTCTGGGAAGAAGCTGCCTCTCGGCTGGAAGTTCCTAGAATTTTTTTTTAATTCTCTGTCAAAACAATTTTGAGGAAATTGCTCTGCTCATCTCACAAGTCATTTATCTGGGTTGGTTTTGGGGTATGTGTGGAAGAAAACTAGCTAGACTTTGCATTTTATAGCTAGGGATTGACTCACACAACAAATATTTTGACTTTGGCTTCAGCTGCCTTGTCAAAACATTAAACCTTGCTAAATTCTCCTCCTACTGTAAATGAGTAAGAACACAGATAGGGTAAGTCACTGGTAAATAAATAGACAACAAAGCCCACAGCCTTCCACCACTGCATATCTAGTCTCTTCTTCTTCTTCTTCTTCTTCTTCTTCTTCTTCTTCTTCTTCTTCTTCTTCTTCTTCTTCTTCTTCTTCTTCTTCTTCTTCTTCTTCTTCTTCTTCTTCTTCTTCTTCTTCTTCCTCCTCCTCCTCCTCCTCCTCCTCCTCCTCCTCCTCCTCCTCCTCCTCCTCCTCCTCCCCCCCCACTCTTCCTCCTCCTCCTCCAAATTCAAACTTCAAACTTCTAAAATTCTAAGCCTTTCAGTTGTAGGCGTTTTTAATGTCTCTCTGTCTCTACGTAAGTGGCCAGGGTTAATAGGGAGACTTCATCTGTCCTTTTGCTACCTGTTTCTTTTTAAATGTTTAACACCTCAGATTTATTTGAGTTCCATAACATAACATCTGTATTTTTTTAAAAAAAAACTATGCTAAACTAATCAATCAATGCACACCGTTGCTTTCAAGATCAGCACAATCTCAACATTCTCAATTATGGAAATATGTTTTTTATTTTAAAAAAATGGAGAGATGGCTCGGACAGTTTTGATGTCTGAAAAATTGGGTCATGAGAGTTTGGGCTAAATAAGGAACTGAGTTTTGGTAAGCATATGAGAAGAACCAGGAACATCTGTTGATAGCAGAGAGAGATTAAAATAAGTCAAGAAGTCATCCAAAGCTGCATGATCAAAGCTTCTCTGTTTTTTATATGCATCTCACAACCTCGTGGCCATCAAAGCATCAGTTCACTTGGTACAGTTGGTATAGCGGACTATTCCCTTCCTGGTGGAAGATCACTTTTAAGAAGGAGAAAATTAAGTTTGTGTTGTGTTGTGTTGTGTCAGTAAAGTCAGTGGGTTTCAGTTGAGTGCAGAGAAGTCTTTCCATCTTCCCCATATTGAAATGGGATGGAAAGATCTCTGCCCAAGTAGAGCTCTCATTGAGCATTTTGCAAACAACTCCATTTTCCATGCATTGGTGGCCTCCAGCTTTTCTCTTTCACAAAATCTGAATACAGAATACTGAATAACAGAGTTGGAAGGGACCTTGGAGGTCTTCTAATCCAACCCCCAAGACCCATTTCAGACAAATGGTTGTCCAATCTCTTCTTAGAAACATCCATGGTGGAGTACCCACAACTTCTGAAGGCAAGCCATTCCACTAGTTAATTGTTCTCACTATGAGAAAGTTTATGGTTGATTCCAGGTTGCTTCTCTCCTTGATTAGTTTCCATTCATTGTTTCTTGTCCAGCCCTCTGGTGCTTTGGAAAACAGGTTGACCCCCTCTTGTTTGTGGCATCTCCTCAAATATTGGAAAACTGCTTTCATGTCACCCCTAGCCCTTTTCACTGGACTAAACAAGCCCAATTCCTGTAGCACCCTAATCATCTTTGCTTTCCAATATATTATACTGACTGCTGAAAACATACTTGTTAAGTACTGCGCATGGGCGCAAGAAGTGGAGACGAGACGATGAACAGTGAACTTCAACTCTTTATTTAACATGGTGTAACAGAGCGAGCCTACGGCCACAATGGCCCCTTTATATAGGCAAGCTTTTGATTAAACAGCCAATGAGAAACGGGAAGTGTTAGCTCCCTTAACCAGTGAGAGAAGCCCATTAATAGCCAATCAGATTCTCCTGAATGGACCAATCCGATGTCGCTATCATTGGCCAATCAGAAGTGCAGGGCCAGAACCCTGCACTCTACTTTAAGTTTTTAATAATCTTTATTCAAGCACTTTTATTAATTCACAACAATACTGATGTATTTTCAGGAAAAATAATGAATTATTTTGGGTTGGTATGATAATACCACAGAAACAATGGTTAGCAAGTTGATCTCAGGGTGATCAAAAAGGAAGCTGTTTTCCATTTAAGCCAGAATTATTTCTCTTAGGAATAATGACAGAAAGTTATAGGAAAGGAATAACATACTGTATTTAATAATGCATGTATTGACATTGGCAATAATGGTATATGCACAATATTGGAAGAATGAAATCATACCACCAGAAAGAGAGATAATAAGGAAAATAATGGTTTATGCAGAATCGGACAGGCTAACTTTAAAACTGAAAAACAAGGGGGAATCAGATTATTATGAAACATGGAATAAGTTTTATCCGTGGTTGCAAAAAAGAAGGGAAGGTCGGAACAAAAATATCTAGGATGAATAGAATCAGAAAGTAAATGTTGTATCAATAATATAAATATTAATGGTCTAGTAATATTTTTGTATGTATGGCAAATGTAAAGCCAAAATGGTTTCACATTCTGAATAGATCATTTATAAAAAAGGAGAAAGTATCACACTGCTTTTAAAAATAAAACTGCTATCTACCAAAGGGAAATATTATGTTTATATACTAGTAGCTTCTCCTATCGGTGTTTTGTCCACTTGTATATAAAGAGAAAGCAAATCCCATAATCAGTAGCACTGATGATGTTACCTACCATGAAGCGTCTTCAAGGAAACCATCAAGCTCAGAGAACCCACAAAGTTCAATCCAGTGCCAGATTCTCTTCTATTTATAAAATGAGGAATTTGGTACTGTGTTTTCCCAAAAATAAGACCTGGCCTTATTTTCTTTTGGATCCCAAAATAAGCACGAGCGCATATTTTCAGGATGTCTTATTTTTTTCCCCATGTATGGGAGGCCCAGTTCTGCTTGCTTGCAGTGGGACAGGCCATGCAGCATACCAGTGCCAACACCGTAAGGCAGGGGGGTAGAATTGCTCCATGCACTGTGCTCTGGCTTACCTAAGGGCTCCTGCAACCAGGCCACCCACTTCCTGATACCCACATTCCCTTGTGGTGGCATCTCTGACAGCTCCATCCAGAAGGATCCCACATGGCTGCCAGCTCACTTCTTCTGCTTCTTTGTGGCCACAATGGAGCAGGAGGCCAAGCGATGCACTGGTGCCATGAGCACAAGGTGAGACAGTGGGGTGGAGCTGCCCCATTAGCCCCCACACCAACTTACTTCAGGGTTTCCCACAGCCAGGCCATCAATGCCCCGACTTCTGTCTCACAGCCAAAGCACCAATGTGCTACTCGGCCTCCTACTCCATTGCATCCGCAAGCAAGCAGAAGAAGTGGGCTGGTGGCCACATGGGCTCCTGCTGCACATGGCTGCCAATGCTGTTACACATGAGACAGTTGTTGGGGCATGAATGGGTGAATGGCCTGGTTCTGGGGGCCCTGAGATAAGTTGATATAGGGTGTTCCACCCCTCACCTCATCTCATGGCCACAGGCACCATGAGCAACCAGATGGAATGAGCTGGCTGCTGGCTATGCAGTCTCTTAAATATGGCTTATTTTGGCGGTAAGGCTTATACTAGGTACACATGTAAAAAAGGATTCTAGGTCTTATTTTTGGGATAGGGCTTATTTTGGGGAAAACCTGTAGATGTTTGACTCTTTTTTTATGGCCCCCTGGAGAGCTTTCTAGAGTGTTGGCCATCTTGGAACACAATGATGCTTGGACTAGAAGACCTCCAAGGTCCCTTCCAACTCTATTATCCTATTTTCTATGATGGTGAAGGGAGACTTAGCAGATTTTAGCTTCTTTTGGTCTCCCCCCCCCCAAGTATCATCAGTGATAGGCATGGTTAAAATATATAACACATCATTAAAACATAGAATTATATTCTTCAAGCTGTTGTTAAGTTTGGAGCATGGGTGAGAAAGAATGGAGACAAGCCGTTGAAACAGTGAACTTCAACTCTTTATTTACATGGTGTGACAGCTCAAACTGGATGGCTGCTATAGCCTTCCTTATATAGGCAACCCATTAACTATTCAACCAATAGAATCCAGGAGCGTTAGCTTGGTTAACCAATGCGAATGGCCCATTAATGGCCAATCAGATTCTCCTGAATGGACCAATCCGATCCTGCCGTTAACAGCCAATAAGAAGTTCAGGGCCAGAACCCTGCACTTGACTTCAAGCTCAAGATAACTTTATTTAACATTTATTCATTCACCACACCCCTTCTCCCTGGCTTCTGTTTACGGGGCGCGCTCACGTAGTCCTTGAGGTAGGACGGTTGTTTTATTAGTCTTTTTGATTTTCGCTGTGCGTCTTGCATTAGGCTGCACTCTCGCTGAGGTAGATCGTTGTTTGGCGAAAGGGGTGCCTCTGGTTCAGAGTTCGCGTTTCCATTGTCACCAATATCTTCGGCAACTCCCTGAGGTGAACTTACTCCCATCCTTGGTTCCAGTTCCTGTGTCTCTGTTCCGCTATCGTTCCCTTCAAAGGGATCTTCCTCTAGTTGAAATTCGTCTTCCTCTGTACCTTCCCCACACTTGATTTGGTCATAAGGGAGTTCAGAAGTGCCTGACTGCAGCCGTGATCGTAGTTGATCGATATGGCGCTTCCATAGTCTATCATCAGGGCACTGTACAAGGTATGATCTTGGGCTGGTTACACGGATTACCATCGCTTCTACCCACAGCGGATCGCCGATAGGTTTTTAGCGTACACCAAACCGCCTACCTGGAAGGTACAGCATTGGCCGCTGGATCCGAGTGATTTTTCTGGTTCCTAAGCTGGGTGTAACTGGTCGAGGTGGGAGCAGAATTTCCGTCCCATTAGCAGCCCGGCAGCAGTTTTGTTGGTGACGCTGTGAGGTGTGATGTGCTGTAGAAAAAGCATTCGGTTGATTTTCTCGTCGATATTGTCGTAGTCTATTTTTTGTAGCGTTTCCTTGATGAATTGAACCATGCGCTCAGCCCTACCATTGGCCGCAGGGTGCACAGGCGAAGTGAGCGCATATCGGATACCGCGGTTAGCCAGGTACTGCTCAAAGGACAGCGCAATAAATTGGGGCCCGTTGTCAGATACCAGAACGTCTGGTAATCCATGGGTTGCAAACAGTCTTTCCAGTCTTTTGATGACCGCTTCTGTAGTCGTGTTCGTCATACAGTGAATCTCGAGCCAATTCGAGTAGGTGTCGATGGTTAACAAGAAGGTGTGGCCTTTGGTCGGCCCAGCAAAATCCAGATGGATACGGGACCAGGGTCCCCACGGTGTCTCCCATTCGGTTGGGATTGCCTTTGGTGGGCCGTTGCTTACTTCTTGGCATCTATGACAAGCTTTAACCCAAGTCTCGATTTGCTTGTCGATGCCTGGCCACCATGCATAGCTTTGTGCGAGGGCTTTCATGCGCATGATGCCGGGGTGGCCATCGTGCAAGGTTCTCAGTACTGCTTGTTGGAGTCGCTCTGGGATAACGACTCTATCACCCCAGATGATACAGCCCTTTTGAGAAAACAACTCTGTCGACTTTTGAATGGTGCGAAGTCATCTGGTATTTGGTCCAATGGCCATCCACGTTCCACCCAACTGAGGACTCGCACTAAGGTGGGGTCACGTCTTGTTTCTCTCGCGATATCACAGGTGGTTAATGGTGGTGTGTGAAGTGTCTCGATCTGCAACGTGGTTACTGTAGGCGCGGGGTCATTGAGAGTCTCTGGAAGCGGTGCTCGGCTCAATGCGTCAGCATGGGGAATGGCTTTCCCGGGGTGGTATTACAACCGATAATTATAAGCAGCCAAGAATTCTGACCAGCGAGTCATCCTGGGAGATAATATATAGGGAGTCAGTTTATCTCCTGCTATTATCCCCAGCAATGGTTTGTCGTCAGTCACGATAGTAAAAGCCCGGCCATACATGTACTCGTGAAATCTTTTAACGGCAGACACAATCGCAAGGGCTTCTTTATCAATCTGGCTGTAATTTCGCTCAGTTTTTGAAAGCATCTTTGAAAAATAGGCAACAGGGGCTTCACTACCATTAGGCAATATGTGGCTCAAAATGGCGCCCACTCCGAAAGGCAATGCATCGCACGTGATATTTAACGGCAAGGTCTCATTGTACTGCATGAGTACAGCATCAGAAGTCAGTAGTTTTTTCACATTACGGAATGCCTGCTCTTCTC
The DNA here is from genome assembly GCA_004319985.1 of Emydocephalus ijimae. NCBI lineage: Eukaryota > Metazoa > Chordata > Lepidosauria > Squamata > Elapidae > Emydocephalus > Emydocephalus ijimae. Next base: position 20,569 of record BHEV01015331.1, read on the forward strand.
TATGACCCCATACCCAAATTGCTTTTTTGTCCAGTAAACGACGTAAAGGTTCAGCGACAGTTGCTTTGTGTGGCAGAAATACATTATAAAAGTTGATAAGGCCGAGAAACGCCTGGAGGTCGGCCTTATTCCAGGGTCTGGGAGCGTTTTTTATTGCTCTCAATTTACTATCGGTAGGGTGAATGCCCTGACTGTTAATTAAATACCCTAAAAATTCGACACGATCTGTACACAGTTTATACTTATTCTTTTTCACTTTAAGACCTGCGTCTCTGAATTTTTGTAGAACTAATTTTAAACGATCCCGTAAGATTTTTGTAGTAGGGGCAGCAATTAACACATCGTCAAAATAGGGGACCACGGCTTTAATCCATTGTAGTAGCCTTTCCATAAGGCTCTGATAGATCCCTGGGGCTATACTGACTCCGAACTGGAGCCGGGTACATTTAAAGGCACCTCGGTGTGTCACAATCATCTGGGCCTGTGCCATTTTTTCATCAACTGGTAGTTGTTGATATGCCTGAGCTAAGTCTAGTTTAGTGAAGACTTTTCCGCCCCCCAGGGAATGGAAGAGATGCTGCACCACTGGCACCAGATATGCGTTTTGCTGCAGGGCGTGGTTCAGGGTAGCCCGGTAATCCCCACAAATTCTAATCGAACCATCCGGCTTAATGGGTGTCATGATTGGGGTCTCCCAGGGAGAGTGATCGGTTGGCTCTAGAACTCCCTGGGCTATTAACTTATCAAGCTGTTCGTCGATTTTCAGCTTTAGGGCAAATGGGACTCGACGGGGCTTGAGGCGGATGGGAGCTATTTTTGGATTAAGGCTGAATGATATCGGGGTCCCCTCGTACTCGCCTAGCTTTTCTGTGAAGACGTCACTGAATTCATGGACGAGGTCCTCCTCCCAGTCACTGCCGCCGATTCGGTTAATGCCTGCCACTTCAATGCCGAGTGGCGCGAACCATTGGAGGCCTAGCAGGCTAGGCTGATCTTTGTCGATCACAGTCAGAGGTAAGTACGCCATACGGTTCTTGAATGAGACCCGGACTCGGCTGGATCCAACGACTGGAATCCGATTCCCTTGATAGTCTTTAAGGATAAGTCTTTGGAAATGGAGGTCTTGGCGCCGGATAGTAGGGATGAGTTGCTTGAGGGTCCTCCAGGAAACCATCGAGAAAAACGATCCCGAGTCGACTTCCATTTGGCAAGGCTGATTTTCGATGGCCACTGTAATTCGGATTTTCTTGGCATCCAAGGAAGAGGCGTGACCGATAGTGATAGTTTGGTGAGCCTCTTCTCGCTTCGTGGGGCGATTTAAGGTTCGGTTTCTGTAGGAGTGGTTTACTGGTTCTTGCCTTACAGGACAGTTTCCTGTTGATTGGCGATAGTTAGCCCCCTTCGAGGCCTGACCGGGTCCCTGTAAGCTTCGGCAGACCCGTCCGATGTGGCCTCTCTTCCCACACTCATGGCAGAGTGCGTCGCAGAATTTGCATTCAGACCTGGAATGGTTGGCTCCACAACCAGCACAGGGGTGTAGGGACTTCGGGTAGTGATCCCGATCGGACCGCAGTTGATGGACCTCTTCTTCGTTGCTGTCTGATGACGAAGAGAGGTCCTCATGGTGGGTTTTCGAAAGCTGTCCTTCTGACTTGGGTGAAATGTCGCCTGTCGGTTGGTGTACCGGAGCGCGGTTGTGGCGCAATTGGGCAGCCAACTTCCTGGTTGCTTCTGCTGCAGTAGCATCAGCGATGGCATCGGCAAGGCTGATGTCGCCTTTCGCCATCAGCTTGCTTTGCACGCCTGGTGCATCTAATCCCAGGACTATTCTATCTCTTAACGCCTCTTCCAGGTCGGTGAACCCGCAGAGGCCTCCCAGGTTTCGGAGGTCTGCGATGAAGTCGGCGACGCTTTCTCCTTTTTGCTGGAAAGCAAGTTCTTTGGTAGAACTCGTGCCATCTTACGAGCATGGGCACGGTCGGTGCGTAATGGGCTCTAGTAGGGGTTTGAGCACGTCCCAGTCCATAGCCTTTACTTCTGTGGGTTTGGCTAGTGCTTTAGCCATCTTAAATAAGGTTGGTCCGCAATGCGTTAGGAATATCGCCCGTTTCTTCCCAGTTGAGGCATCCTTTAAATTGTTAGTTTCCAAAAACATTTGGAAACGATCCATGTAGGACTCCCAGTCCTCTTGTGCTGGGTCGAACGGAGTGGGTGGTACGACGCCGCTGGACATGGTTCCGTCGTTGTGCGTTGTCAGTCACGTGCTCGGCTTCTTCTTTGTTCAGTCAGCTCTGACGTCTCCACATCCCACCCTCGTCGCCAGTGTTATGTTTGAAGCATGGGCAAGAAAGAATGGAGACGAGCCAGTGAAATGGTGAACTTCAACTCTTTATTTACATGGTGTGACAGCTCAAACTGGACGACTGCTATCGCCCTCCTTATATAGGCAACCCAATAACTATTTTAACCAATAATAATCCAGGAGCGCTAGCTCCATTAACCAATACGAATGCCCCGTTAATGGCCAATCAGACTCCCCTGAACGGACCAATCCGATCCTGCCATTAACAGCGAATCAGAAGTGCAGGGCCAGAACCCTGCACTTGACTCCAAGCTCAAGATAACTTTATTTAATCTTTATGCATTCACAACACCTTCCTTCCTCCTTCCTTCCACCCTTCTTCCCTCTTTTCCCTTCCCTTCCCCACCCCTCTTCTTCCTTTCTTCCTCCCACCCTTCCTCTCTCCTTCCCCCTCTCATCTCTGCCTCCCTCCCTCCCTTTCCTCCCTTCCTTCCTTATACCTTTCCTCCTTCGTTTCTTCTCTCCTTCCTCACACCCTTCCCCCAAATTCTTTCTCATGGTGGTTTAAGAAGTAATATTTAGCCTTCTCCTTTGCCCCCCACCCCACCCCAATCTGCTTGGTGGAGCAATTCTGAAGATATTCTTTCTCTGGTTTATTTTATTGTCTCCATATTGCAGGGGCTTCATTTTGCAATGGAAATAAAAACACAAAAACATCCCAGGTACAAAGATTTCAGGGAACGAGTGGATCAAAGCTGAATGCACAGCAGCCTCCAACCCCACTTGGGCGAAGGAAAGCACCCCAAGAGCAAAGAGGAGTAGGCAAATTGGATTTTACACTCCAGAACATATTCACTAAAGGGTTTCTCAAGCAGATAATCATTAGCAGCACTTCACTGATTTGAAGCCTTCTCCTTCCCAGGTACTGTAGCTGTCTCTCTTGCTTTATTTTCAAAAGCAGAGTGATGCTTTCTTCTTTTTTGTAAGAAGATCCATTCAGAATCTCTTGCTGTTTGAGAAGCCAAAAGAGTCCTTTTTTTTTTTCCCAATCAACTCGAGAGCAAAAAGAACCAGCGATAGTAGGAGAACAGAGAAAACAGCTTCCTTTTTGATCATCCTGAGATCAACTTGTTACCATATTATCACACCGGTCCAAAAATAATTCATTATTTTTCCAGAATATATATAATTTTATGTTTTCAACATAATATAATATGTTGGAAAGGAAAGATGATTAGGGAGCTAAAATATATGAAGAAAGTTTCTAGGAATTTATTTTTATTTATTTATTTTGATATATCAATCGCTTACAAGATAATGGGTATAAGTATATACATAGTTATGAATACATGAAATGGGTACTGTTTTGTCGCCAGTAAAAAGACTTGCAGACTGGAGTTGAATTCAGCTCTTTAATAATAACAGTAACTTCAACTGCAGTCAAACCGCAGCAGCCCTTTTTATAGCGGCTGCTCCATGGCTCGCAACCAATGACATTTAGTTAAACTTCCCACCGCTATTGGTGGCCAATCAGGTACTAACGTTACAAACCAATCGTATTGTAGCTTCTGTTAACCAATAGGAACATCGCCCTAGAAGTCTCTATTTAAATACACTACAGGTACATATAAGAAAAATAAAAGAAACAATAGGACAGGGACGGTAGGCACATTGGTGCGCTTATGCACGCCCCCTGCAGACCTCTTAGGAAAGGGGTGAGGTCAATAGTAGACAGTCTAAGGTGAAAGTTTTTGGGGTTTGGGGAAGAAACCACAAAGTCAGGTAGAGTATTCCAGACATTGACCACTCTGTTGCTGAAGTTGTATTTCCTGCAATCAAGTTTGGTGCAATTAACCTTGAGTTTGCATCTATTGTTTGCTCTTGTGTTGTTATGGTTGAAGCTGAAGTATTCATTGACAGGTAAGTCATTGCAATTGGGCATATTTAGTCTGGTGGAAAGGACAGGGTGACATGAAAGCAGTCTTCCAATATTTGAGGAGGTGCCACAAGAGGGGGTCAACCTCTTTTCCAAAGCACCAGAGGCCTGGACAAGAAACAATGGATGGAAACTAATCAAGGAGAGAAGCAACCTGGGATTAGGCAGAAACTTCCTAATAGTGACAACAATTGATAAGTGGAATGGCTTGCCTTCAGAAGCTGTGGGTGCTCCATCAGTGGATGTTTCTAAGAAGAGATTGGACAGCCATTTGTCTGAAATGAGTCTTGGGGGTTGCATCAGAAGAACTCCAAGGATCCTTCCAACTCTGTTATTCGGCATTCTGTATTCACATTTTGTGAAAGAGAAAACGTGGAGACCATCAATGCATGGAAAATGGAGTTGTTTGCAAAATGCTCAATCTCAATTTGGGCTGAGCATTTTCCATCCCATTTCAATATGGGGAAGATGGAAAGACTCCTCTGCGCTCAGCTGAAGCCCACTCACTTTACTAACACAAACTTAGTTTTCTCCTTCTTAAAAGTGATCTTCCACCAGCAAGCGAATAGTCCCCTATACCAACTGCACCAAGTGAACTGATGCTTTGATGGCCAAGAGGATGTGAGATGCATATAAAAAGCAGAGAAGCTTTGATCACGCAGCTTTGGATGACTTCTTGACTTATTTTAATCTCTCTCTGCTATCAACAGATGCTCCTGGTTCTTCTCATATGCTTACCAAAACTCAGTTCCTTATTTAGCCTGAACTCTCATGACCCAGTGTTTCAGATGCCAGAACTCTCCGAGCCATCTCTCCATTTTTTTAACATATGAAACAAAACGTATTTCTGCAATATAGAATATTGAGACTGTGCTGATCTTGAATGCCACTGCATGCATTGATTGATTAGTTTAGTATATCTTTTTTTAAATACAGACGTTATGTTATGGAACTCAAATAAATCAGAGGTATGAAACATTTAAAAAGAAACAGGTAGCAAAAGGACAGATGAAGTCTCTCAATTAATCTTGGCCAATTATATAGAGACAGAGAGACCCTGAAAATGCCTATAGCTGAAAGACCAATATTTTTGGAAGTTAGAAGTTGGAATCTGGAAGCAGTAGGGGGAGGAGGGGAGGAGGAAAAAGAAGGAGGAGGAGGAGAGGAAGGGGAGGAGGGGGAAGATGAAGGGGTAGGGGAGGACAAGGAAATGAGATTTGAAGTCAGAAGAGAACTACAGAGCAACAGTGACAACAGACACAGTGTACCATCCACAGTGGTTTAAAAGGAGACTCACATCACTTATTTAATGTAAAATCATTGAATTATAGAGTTGGCAAAATGGTTAAAGTTTTCCAGAATGAAAGTCTTTGGGACAATTTTACAAAATAGTTGTAACACAAGTTTTTATCACATCTGCTTCAGTAATAACTGAAGATGGAGAACCTACCTAGTACACTTTCTGCTTCCTCTTTTCCCCACAACAACAAGTTTGTGAGGTAAGTTGGACTGAGAGGAAGTGACTGGTCAAAGTCATCTGGCTTTCATGTCTAAGGTAATGTGGGAAGCCCCTTCTCCTAGAATAATGAAATATTTTGGGAAATATTAAAAAGGTAGAATATTATATTTCCCTAAATGAGAAATAGAGAATCATGTTTTTTAGAGGCAGGAAGCAGATCCCACTTTTTCTTAATAGCTCACAGCAGATGTCAGCACTTAAAAGCTAGATAGCTTATTACAAGAAGACAATAGTTCTGTTCATAAGCAAATACCCTCACCCAAAAGCCAAAACAGGGATGAAAGCCATTAAGCCATAATAGGAATTGCATCACCCCCAGAGCAGTCCAAACTTCAACCAAACGTAGGAGCTCAGACAAACACCTAAGATTTGCATTTCCTCTTTTGCCTGTAGAGCCAGCTATGACTCCTACATGACCATTATATGACCTCATAGGAATCTGACAACAGCCAATAGAATACATATTCTTGCACAGGGACAGGAACTTCAAGTGCGCAGCCAAAAGAAGGTGTAAAAACCCCTCACTCTCAATTCCCTTTTGGCAGCTGCACCAGAGAACCAATATGCCTGGTAGTTCCGCTTCATCACTAAACCATTTTTCCAATCAGCCTTCATGTTTCCAATGTCTTTCTCCCAGCTTGGAACTGAAGCAGATGGGTATTTTTTTCTATAGCAGAACTAGAACTCACAGTCTCCTGATTATGGGCCCAAAGTTCATCCAGCTCGGTTTCATGTCTAAAAGAACTAGAACTCATGGTCTCCTGATTCTAGCCTACTTTATTAACCACCAAACCAAACTGGTTCTTCACCGAAGCATTAGGATTGAATGAAAGGAGCATAACATTCACTTGTTTCTACTTTTAGTACAAAATGGCAGCAAGTGTAGGTGGACATATCTCTTTTACTGGACAACTGGCCCTGCTACAGATTCCACCTTGCAGATTTATATATTTCAATTAAGTCCCAAAGACGAGACATCGGGAGGAAATTTTATCTGTGGCCTTTCCCTCCTCCAAATCAAGAGGACCTAAGCAAGCATATCCTCATTGTTATAAATGAATAAATGTGTCAATAAAAGTTATCAAGAGCTTGAAGTAAAGTGCAGGGTTCTGGCCCTGCACTTCTGATTGGCCGTTAACAGTGACATCAGATTGGTCCATTCAGGTAAATCTGATTGGCTGTTAATGAGCCTCTTTCATTGGTTAAACAGAGCTAGCGCTCCCTGGTTTTCATTGGTTAAAGGCTGAATGGCTGAATTGAGATATTCATCAAGAAAACTTTATACAAAATGGACTATGACAATATTGAAGAAAAGATTAACCGGATACTCATTTTGCAGCATATCACTCCGCACAGCGTCACCAACAAAACTCCCGCCGAGTTACTAATGGGGCGGAAGCTCCGTTCCCACCTCGACCGGCTGCACCCATCGTACGAACCTGAGAAACCACACGGATCCAGCGGGCGATGCCGTAACTTCCAGGTAGGCGACTTGGTATTCGCTAGGAACTTTGTGGGTGATCCGTTGTGGATTGAGGCAATCGTAATCCAAGTAACCGGCCCCCAATCGTACCACGTGAAATGTCGCGATAATAGAATATGGAAGCGTGCTCAAGGTTTGATCAGCTCCGCTCAAGGTTGATTGGCCGTTAACAGCGACATCAGATTGGTCCATTCAGGTAAATCTGATTGGCTGTTAATGAGCCTCTTTCATTGGTTAAACGGAGCTAGCGCTCCCTGGTTTTCATTGGTTAAAGGCTGAATAGCTTGCCTATATAAAGGGGGCCGTTGCAGCCATTGTTTGAGCTGTTACACTATGTTAATAAAGAGTTTTGAAGTTCACCGTTTCACCGGCTCGTCTCCATTCTCAGTGCCCATGCTCAGAACATAACACTCATAAATTCCTGGGGAAGAAGATTGTGCAAGATTGCCACAGTAAAATCTACGGCAGGATGAATGCTAAGAAAAGACTAGAATTCTAAGAGCTTCCATAAGTTAATGGGAAAACTGGAAATATACTCAACGCGGAGAAAGAAATTCATTTTTTCCCATGTTTCCTTTTAAAAGTTGGACATCCTTGGAGCATCCTGAGCTCTTGAAGTTCCATCTATTCTCTAGAACTTTCTGGAAGGAACAGGTGGCAAGAAAACCAATTTCTATTTGGAAAGAGCAGGAATTGTCCATGAAAGTATATGTTTCTAGTTTTGTTTGTTTATTCATTTATTTCCTGTTTTTATTAGTTTAAAAAAACAACAACTCAAGGTGGTGAACATATTTAATACTCCTTACTATGCCTATTTTCCCCACGACAAAACAACAAGAACAATAATACACCGGAGAGAGAGAAAGAGAGAAAGAAGGGGGAGGGAGAGAGAGAGAGAGAAAGAAGGAGAGAGAGGGAGGGAAGGGAAGGAAGGAGGGAAGAAGAGAAGGGGGGAAAGAGACAGAGGGAAGGAGGGAGGGAAGAAGAGAGAGAGGGAGGGAAGGAGAGAGAGATAAAGAAGGAGAGAGGGAGGGAGGAAAGGAGAGAGAGAAGGAGAGAGGGAGGGAGGGAAGAATAGAGAGAGAGGAGAGAGAGGAGAGTGAGAGGAAGGGAAGGAGAGAGAGAGAAGGAGAAAGGGAGGGAGGGAAGAAAGGAAGAAGAGAGAGGAGAGAGAGGGAGGGAAGAAGAGAGAGAGGGAGGGAGGGAAGGAGACAGAGGGAGAGAGAGAGAGAGACTGGCCCATGTCATCCAGCCGGTTTTCATGCCTAAGGCAGAACTAGAATTCTCCATCTCCTGGTGATTGCTAAAAGTCACCCAAACAATTTTCATGCCTAAGAGGAGACTACATACAATAAACTTGCTGTGGTCAACAACATATATAGTACCAGCGATCCATTTTTTTTCTCTTTTTCCATGAGGCCCAAAAGGAGATGTTCTGGTTTCATTTTTAGCTCCATTTTCAGGATTTTCTGTATTAAAATATGAGTCAAATTCCATTTTTTTTGCTTTATCGCATGTTCACCATAGATGATTTTAAAAAATCCCTTCTTTACTTTTACACTTCCAACATTCATTTGACATACCTTTATATATCTTGGATAACTTATCTGGTATGAAATACCAATGATACATCATCTTATAGAAAGTTTCTTTTAGATTATAATTTAATGTGAATTCTAAACCCTTCATCCACATATTTTCCCATTGTTCAAGCATCACCTTATATCCGGTGGTGGGATTCAAATTTATTTTATTACCGGTAATGTGGGTGTGGCTTGGTGGGTGTGGCTTGGTGAGCATGGCAGGAGAAGGATACTGCAAAATCCCCATTCCCTCCCCATCCCACTAACCTGCTTTCCAGCTCCGTTCTCCTGTGCAGGGCAACCAAAGAAGACCCAGCCAATCAGCTGGGACTCAATGGGAGGCAGAGAATGGATGAGGGCGGAGCCAGTCAGAGGTGGGATTTGCTGGTTCTCCGAACTACTCAAAATTTCCACTACCGGTTCTCCAGAACTGGTCAGAACCTGCTGAATACCCACCTCTGATTATATCCAAAATCCTGCTTTTAAATGATCTTCTGACTCGGTTGCTTAGACTAGAATAGAACTAGAAGGGACCCTGGAGGTCTTCTAGACCATCCCTCTGCTCAACCAGGAGCCCCCATACCATTTCAGACAAATGACTGTCCAGTCTCTTCTTTAAAACCTCCCGGGATGGAGCATTCACAACTTCTGAAATCAAGCTGTTCCACTGGTTAATTGTCCTCACCATAAAGAAGTTTCTCCTTAATTCCAGGTTGCTTTTCTCCTTGATGAGTTTCCATCCATTGGTTGTTGTCTTGCTTTCTGCTGCTTAGGAAAATAATTGACTCCCTCTTCTTTGTGGCAGCCTCTGAAACACTGGAAGATTGTTATCATATCATCACTAGTCCTTCTCTTCTCCTAACTAGCCATACTCAGTTCTTGCAGCCTTTCTTCAAATGGTTTAGTCTCCAGGCATTTGATCATCTTAGTTGCTCTTCTCTGAACTTTTTCAAAAGTCTCAACATCTTTTTTTTTGTACTGTGGTGACCAAAATCAGTTGCATTATTCCTGTTGTGGTCTTACTAAGGTTTTATAAAGTGGTAGTTTTCTTGGTAAGCTTATTAGGAATGTAATCTGAGGCAGAACCTAAGGCCAGATATGGCTATCATAACCTGCTTACGCTTTAATCCCCTGGCCAGCTTTTCTTAGGAGGTGGTGGTGGAATAAATAAATAAGGGAAAAAATAAAGAATGAATGGAAAAATAAAATACTGCATGCGATAACAAGGAAGGGTGTCGGCCTATTAGGAAAGCAACTCCCAGAGGTGACAGTTTTATAACGCTAAGCTTAGCCTTATTTGCAGTAACTCATTTTATGTATAGTGTTTCATACTGGGGAAGCCAAAGGGCTAGGTCTGCTCTTGATTTACTCCCACCCATAAGGAGGGTGGGAGCTTCTAAGAAGGCCGAAAATAAGACTGCTGATTAGAACAATAAATTAGGGTCAGACAGAAATGGGGTGGCTGATTTCTGCAGGCCTGCATAAACATTTCATGCTTGTTTGGTCGTGTTTCTTGGCTGACCGATAAACGGTGCTCTTAGAATCTTTTTTTTTATTAATCCAATAATAAAAGCTTTATTGTCCCTTTTCTCATCATCTTCTCTTTGGGGTGTGATTGATGCCTCTTTTGGCCTCCAAACTTTCACTTTGCAGTCCAAACCAAAGTTGTTGCTATTTTTCTTTAAAAAAAAATACAGTTTTTAAAATGACATCCCTCCTGTAAAAAAAAGAGGGGGGGATTAAGATTTTGAAAAGAAAGAAAATGTGGTGAATGAATAAATGTGTTAATAAAAGTTATCAAGAGCTTGAAGTAAAGTACAGGGTTCTGGCCCTGCACTTCTGATTGACCATTAACAGCGACATCAGATTGGTCCATTCAAGTAAATCTGATTGGCTGTTAACGAGCCTCTTTCATTGGTTAAACGGAGCTAGCGCTCCCTGGTTTTCATTGGTTAAAGGCTGAATGGCTTGCCTATATAAAGGGGGCCATTGCAGCCATTGTTAGAGCTGTTACACTATGTTAATAAAGAGTTTTGAAGTTCACCGTTTCACCGGCTTGTCTCCATTCTCAGCGCCCATGCTCAGAACATAACACTGGCGACGAGGATGGGATGTGGAGACATCAGAGCTGACTGAACAACGAAGAATGATAACTGAGCACGTGGCTGAAATGCACAACGGCGGAACCATGTCCAGCGGAGTCATACCACCCGCTCCCTTTGACCCAGCGCAAGAAGACTGGGACTCCTATATGGATCGTTTCCAAATGTTTTTGGAAACCAACAATTTGAAGGATGCCACTACCAGGAAGAAACGAATGGTATTCCTAACCCATTGCAGGCCGACCGTATTCAAGATGGCCAAGGCACTAGCGAAACCAGCAGAAGTCAAGTCTATGGACTAAGACGTTCTTGAACCCCTACTGAGAGCCCACTACACACCGATCGTGCCAACACTCGTTAGATGGCATGAATTTTACCAGAGAAGTCAGCAGAAGGGCGAAAGTGTTGCTGATTTCATAGCTGACCTCCGGAATCTGGGAGGCCTATGTGGGTTTGCCGACCTCGAAGAAGCCCTGCAACACAGAATAGTTCTGGGACTAGATGCACCGGACATCCAAAGCAAGTTGATGGCGAAGGGCAACATCAGCCTTGCCGATGCTATTAATGAAGCTATTGCAGCAGAAGCAACCAGGAAGTCAGCTGCCCGAATGCGCCGCAACCGCGCACACCAACCGACCCGTGAAATTTCACCCAAGTCAGTGGGGCAGCTTAAAATGGCCCACCACGAGGATCTCTCTTCGTCGTCAGACAGTGACGAAGAAGAGGTCCACCGACTGTGGTCCGAACGAGACCAATGCCAGAGATCTCAGCACCCATGCGCTGTTTGTGGGGCAAGCCACCCCCAATCAGAATGCACATTCCTCGACGCGCTCTGCCATGTGTGCGGGAAACAAGGCCATATCGGATGGGTCTGTAGAAGTAACTTAGGAACCAGCCAGCCCTCGGAGCGGGTTAACTATCGCCAACCAACAGGAAGCCATCCTGTAAGGTGAGAACCCGTGAACCACCAATGGAACAACCACTCCTACAGAAACAAAAATCTAAACTACCCCACGAAGCGAGAAGAGGCTCACCAAACTATCACGATCGGTCACGCCTCCTCTCTTGATGCCAAGAAGATCTGAGTGAAAGTGGCCATCGAAAACCAGCCCTGCCTGATGGAAGTTGATTCAGGATCGTTTCTCTCGATGGTTTCCTGGAAGACCCTAAAGCAGCTCATCCCTACTGTCTAGCGGCAAGACCTCAGATTCCAAAGACTCATACTCCAGGACTATCAGGGGAATCGAATCCCAGTCATAGGATCCAGCCGAGTCTGGGTATCGTTCAAGAACCGCACAGCATTCCTACCACTGACTGTCATTGACAAGGATCAACCAAGCCTGTTAGGTCTCCAATGGTTCGCTCCACTTGGAATTGAAGTAGCCTGCACTCACCGAATCTGCAGCAGTGACTGGGAAGAGGACCTCGTCCAAGAATTCCAGGACGTCTTTGCAGAAAAACTAGGTGAGTACAAGGGGACCCCGATATCATTTAACCTCAATCCCAAAATAGCACCCATCCGCCTTAAGCCTCGTAGAGTTCCATTTGCACTTAAACCAAAGATTGACGAGCAGCTTGATAAATTAATAACCCAGGTCATGTTAGAACCAACCGATCACTCTCCCTGGGAAACCCCAATCGTGACACCCATCAAGCCGGATGGATCGATAAGAATTTGTGGGGACGCCCAAGCCACCCTGAACCACGGCCTTCAACAAAACGCATATCTGGTACCAGTGGTGCAGCACCTCCTCCATTCCCTGGGGGGCGGAAAAGTCTTCATCAAACTAGACTTAGCCCAGGCATACCAACAACTGCTGGTCGACAAAAAAACCACAGAGGCCCAAATGATCGTTACGCACCGAGGTGCGTTTAAATGTAACCGACTCCAATTCGGAGTGAGCGTAGCCCCAGGAATCTTTCAAAGTTTAATGGAGAGACTATTACAAGGGATAAAAGGCGTTGTCCCATATTTTGATGATGTGTTAATTACTGCCCCGACTTCGCAAATATTAAGGGATCGCCTGAGGTTGGTTCTACAGAGGTTCAAAGACGCAGGTCTTAAAGTTAAGAAAAACAAGTGTAAACTGTGCACAGATCGTGTCGAATTTTTAGAATATTTAATTGATAGTCATGGCATTCACCCCACCGATAGTAAACTTAGGGCAATCAAAAATGCCCCAAAACCTCGAAATAAGGCCGACCTCCAGGCGTTTCTAGGCCTTATCAATTTTTATAATGTTTTCCTGCCGCACAAAGCAACCATAGTTGAGCCCCTACATTGTTTGTTGGACAAAAAAGCAATCTGGTTATGGGGACACAGAGAAGAGCAGGCGTTTCTTAAAGTAAAAAAAAATATTGACTTCTGACACTGTGCTAATGCAGTACAACGAAACTTTGCCTTTAACGATCACTTGTGATGCATCGCCTTTCGGAGTGGGCGCCATATTGAGCCATGTTTTACCAAATGGCAGTGAAGTCCCTGTTGCTTATTTCTCAAAAACGCTTTCAAAACCAGAACGCAAACACAGTCAAATTGATAAAGAAGCCCTTGCTATTGTGTTTGCTGTCAAGAGATTTCATGAGTATGTGTACGGCCGAGCCTTTACTATAGTGACTGACCACAAACCTTTGCTGGGAATAATAGCGGGAGATAAGCCAACCCCTTATATATTATCCCCCAGAATGACTCAATGGTCAGAATTCTTGGCTGCATATAATTATAAGTTGCAACACCGCCCGGGGAAAGCCATTCCCCACGCCGACGCATTGAGCCGAGCACCACTTCCGGAGACCATTGATGACCCCGCTCCGACAGTGACAACCTTGCAGATCGAGACACTTTGAACACCGCCCTTAACTGCCCGAGATATCGCGATAGAAACGAAGTGCGACCCCATCTTAGCATGAGTCCTCAGTTGGGTCGAACTCGGATGGCCATTGGATCAGATACCTGATGACTACGCCCCATTCAAGAGTCGACAAACGGAACTGTTTTCACAGAAGGGCTGCATTATCTGGGGTGATAGAGTCGTTGTCCCAGAGCGGCTTCAAGGAGTGGTACTAAGAACCTTGCACGATGGCCACCCCGGTATCGTGCTCATGAAAGCCCTTGCACGTAGCTACGCATGGTGGCTGGGCATCGACAAGCAGATCGAGACATGGGTCAAAGCTTCTCACAAATGCCAGGAAGTAAGCAACGCCCCACCGAAAGCAACCCGAACCAAATGGGAAACACCGAGGGGACCATGGTCCTGTATTCACCTGGACTTTGCGGGACCTACCAAAGGCCGCACATTCTTGTTAACAGTAGATGCCTACTCGAACTCGCTTGAAATACATGAGATGAGAAATACAACAACTGAAGCGGTCATCAAGAAACTGGACAGACTATTTACAACACATGGATTACCAGACGTTCTGGTATCCGACAACGGGCCCCAATTTACCATGCTGTCCTTTGAACAGTACCTGGTGGACCGTGGTATTCACCATGCGCTGACTTCGCCAGCGCATCCTGCGGCCAACGGAAGGGCTGAGCGCATGGTACAATTCGTCAAGAAAACTTTACATAAAATGGTCTATGACAATATTGAAGAAAAGATTAACCGGGTACTCCTTTTGCAGCATATCACTCCGCACAGCGTCACCAACAAAACTCCCACTGAGTTACTAATGGGGCGGGAGCTCCGTTCCCACCTTGACTGGCTGCACCCATCGTACGAACCTGAGAAACCACACGGATCCAGTGGGTGATGCCGTAACTTCCAGGTAGGCGACTTTGTATTCGCTAGGAACTTTTTGGGCGATCCGTTGTGGATTGAGGCAACCGTAACCCAAGTAACCGGCCCCCGATCGTACCACGTGAAATGTCGTGATAATAGAATATGGAAGCGCCATATTGATCAGCTCCATTCAAGGTTGAAATCAGGGATCTCCGAGCCCCCTGAATTCCAAACTGAGGGGGGAGGAGATATGGAGGAAGACGAACTCGAAATAACAGAAAGCTTTAGTGATAGAAATGACAACGCAGTGGAAACAGGTGAAGAAGGATCAGGGATAGGGGCGAGCTCGCCTCATGGAGATGCTGGAAACGTTAGCTATAAATGGAACCCGGGGGGGGAAGGGGTGTTGTGAATGAATAAATGTGTTAATAAAAGTTATCAAGAGCTTGAAGTAAAGTACAGGGTTCTGGCCCTGCACTTCTGATTGGCCGTTAACAGCGACATCAGATTGGTCCATTCAGGTAAATCTGATTGGCTGTTTACGAACCTCTTTCATTGGCTAAACGGAGCTAGTGCTCCCTGGTTTTCATTGGTTAAAGGCTGAATGGCTTGCCTATATAAAGGGGGCCGTTGCAGCCATTGTTTGAGCTGTTACACTATGTTAATAAAGAGTTTTGAAGTTCACGGTTTCACCGGCTCATCTCCATTCTTTGCGCCCATGCACAGAACATAACAGAAAAGGTGAGGTGCTTTTGTTTTGTGTTCCTATGGGGTGTGTGAGAAAATCCGGGAAGATATTTTAATGTCGGAATTGGTATATCCAGTGGAAAATTCATGGGCTTTTCTAGGTTTTGCTGAAATATTATGGAAAATTGGGTTTATTTAGAGGAAGTGGGGGAGAATACTGAATTTTTAAGAAAAGATATTTGGGTTCTGGGAAAGTAGAAAGCATGCAAAGAGACTCACAACAATCCAGCCTTGATTTTTGTTAAATAGAAGTTGAAGTAGAAAGGAACTTTGACAGGTTTCAAGATTTTGTTATAATGGCCTTAGTGTTTTAATGCAGTGGTTGGCAACCACTGGGCCAGGGATCATTGGTGGTCCACAGGAAAATTTTGGTCCATAGAGAAATGTCACCCACAAAGCACCCCACAAAGTAATTAATCCAGGCTGCACAGGAACACAATGCTCTGCCTCCCACATGGCCCACGGGAACACAAGGCTTGCATCATTTGCATTATAAACAACACAAGGTATTGAGGGGAGGGGAGAAAGGGCAGAGGGAGGGAACTTGCCCCACTCACCCTACATGCTTCGCCTGGCCACTGGGCTGCTTCTTTCTGCTTCTGCTTTTGGCTGCATACAAGGAAAGCAGCAAAAGTCTTTCTTTCTCTCCCCCAAACTCTTCCAAAAATGAGTCTTTGGGACCCTGCAAGGCATCCTGCTCCAAGAGGCTGTGCTGGCATGACAAGTCTCACAAAGACTCATTTCTGGTGGGATTTGGGGGTGAGAAAGAAATACTTCTTCTGCTTCTGCTGCTTTCCTTGCATGAAGCCAAATATCTCTCTCTCTCAATCTCTCCTCCTGAGAACGGAGCTGGAGACAGTATCCTGCAAACCCAATTAAAGAATGATTGATCGGTAGGAGAACAGGGTGGGGAATTTTCCTGCAGACTTTTTGGGGGATTTTCCCAGGGTTTCTGGTCTGTGGGATTTAAAATTATGAGTTTGGTGGTCCCTGAGGTCCAAAAGGTTGGTGACCACTATGTTAAAGTACACCATCAGCCAGTTTAGTCTAGTCTTGGCAAGGGACTAGATACCAGGAAGTGTGTGAGTTCTAGTCCCACCTTAGGCAAGAAAGCTGACTGTATGACTTTGGGCCAATCACCAGGAGACTGTGAATTCTAGTCCTACTTTAGACCTGAAAGCCAGCTGGATGACTCTGAGTTCTAGTCCTACTTTAGACTTGAAAACTGGTTGCATGATTTGGAGCCAATCATCAGGAGACTATGAGTTCTAGTCCCACCTTAGCCATGAAAAACAGCTGCCTGATTTTGGATCAACCAGTCTCTCTCAGCCCAACTCACCTCACAGGGTTGTTGTTGTGGGGAAATTAGAAGAAGGAAGGTGTATCAGATGCATTCAACACCTTGAGTTATTTGTAAAAATAATAAGGGTGAGATACAAACTGATAAACAAAGAATAAAATACTCTTACCCACCCAGTGTTTGTTTCCAGACGGTAAGTCATTTGTGTACCAAGTTTGATTGATTCCCTCTTCTTTGTGGCTGCCCCTGAGATATTGGGACACTGCTATCAGGTCACCCCTAATTTTTCCAGCTTAGAGAGAACTAGAGTCTGGAATTCTCCAGTTTTCCATGCAACCTTTTCATAGCTTCGATATCTTCTCCAAGGCATGTGTCAGCCATGGAAGCCATATTTGTGTTAGCCATATATTTCCTTAGGAGCTTTGAGGCTGCCACAGTTAATGCTTGGGAATTTGGGAGGGGGGAATTCTTAGTGAGTAATAGATTAGACTCAACAACATTCTTCTCAAAAGTCAAGGACATGTCTTCCTGCACCTGAATAGGAGTGGGTGAAGGTTTGGCTTCAGATAGAACGACGTTTGATTGGGCCATGTGATGGACTGATGGGTGCAAGGTGTCATAGGATACACAGGGAGGAACGGAGAAGGCAACAACTTGGCTTATGAGAGGAAGCAGCCATGATCCCCCTCATTGGTTACAGCTGGGGAGACAAATATATAAGAGAGACGGTTAAAACAAAGGTTGTCAGAAGCAAACGTATTTTATTTTGGTCTGAAGTTATCTTGGTTGGCGTTCTTCCAAAAGACTGTGCCTTGTTATCTCCTTGAATTTGGTAAATACTTCTCCTGTTCCGTTGTGGACTTTCCTTCATTACAGTTTGTTAGGTTTTTTATTTCACCTCTATCTGCTCATTAAGTTTGGACTGTATTGCTTTCTTTTGAAGACTATTTTTGAGTAAGTTTTA
>BHEV01015334.1:0-27798 GCA_004319985.1 Emydocephalus ijimae
GTAATCGTATGCGGCTAGAAACTCTGACCAGCGTGTCATTCTTGGCAATAAGATGTGGGGAGTTGGTTTATCCCCCGCCAATATGCCAAGTAATGGTTTGTGATCGGTGATTATAGAAAAGGATCTTCTGTATACATACTCATGGAATCGTTTGATCACAGACACAATAGTGAAAGCCTCTTTATAGTTGGCTATAGTTTCTCTCAGTTTTAGATAAAGTTCTAGAAAAGAATGCAATGGGTGCCTCAGTACCGTTTGGCAGGATGTGGCTGAGGATGGCTCCTACTCCAAACGGTGAGGCGTCACAGGTGACAGTTAAGGGTAAAGTCTCATTATATTGTATTAGTACAGCATCTGATGTTAAAAGGTCTTTTACTTGCTGAAAGGCTCGCTCTTCTCGATGTCCCCAGACCCAGGAAGCTTTCTTGTCGAGGAGCCTATGCAGGGGTTCAGCAACAGTTGCCTTCTGGGGTAGGAAGATGTTATAAAAGTTAATGAGTCCTAGGAAGGCTTGGAGATCCCTTTTGTTGCTAGGTCTCGGGACGTTTTTCATTGCAGCCAATTTTTTCTCAGTAGGGTGAATTCCCTGTTTGTCAAGAAGGTAACCAAGGAATTCAACCCTCTCAGTACATAGTTGGCACTTGTCCTTCTTGACCTTCAGGCCAGTGTCTTTAAATTTTTGAAGGACCATTCTTAGTCACTTTTCTAGTAGACTTCTAGTAGGGGCAGCTATCAAGACATCATTGAAATATGGCACGACCCCTTTTATGCCTTGTAGAAATTTCTCCATCAGACTTTGGAAGATGCCAGGTGCTACGCTCACTCCGAACTGGAGTCTATTACATTTGAATGCACCTCTGTGCGTGACTATAGTTTGGGCTTCTGTGGTCTCTGCATCTTTGGGCAGCTGCTGGTACGCCTGGGCTAAGTCCAATTTTGTGAATATTTTTCCACCCCAAGGAAGGTGTTGGACCACAGGCACGGGGTAAGTGCTCTGCTGAAGTGCGTGGTTTAGGGTGGCCTTGTAATCCCCACAAATTCTCAAAGATCCGTCAGGTTTTATGGGGGTTACAATTGGGGTCTCCCATCGGGCGTGGTCAATCGGTTCCAACACGCCTTGGGCTATTAATTTGTCCAATTGTTTGTCAATCTTTGGTTTGAGTACAAAGGGCACTCGACGAGGCTTAAAGCGAATGGGCGCAATATCAGGGCAGAGATTAAACGATATGGGGGATCCCTTGTACTTGCCTAGCTTCTCGGTGAAAACTTCCTGGAATTCCTGGACAAGGGCCGCTTCCCAGTCATCGCCTTTGGTCTGGTTGATACCTGCCAGTTCGATTCCCAGTGGTGCGAACCACTGTAAGCCTAGTAAGCTGGGTCGATCTCTATCAACGACGGTAAGAGGTAGGGTTGCGGTGTGGTCCTTGAAGGAGACTTGGACGTGGCTGGAACTGGCGACTGGGATCCTATTCCCTTGGTAGTCCTTTAATATAATTCTCTGAGTGCTGAGGTCCTGGCGACGGATGTCAGGGATCAGCTGTTTGAGGGTTTTCCAGGAAACCATCGATAGGGAAGACCTGGAGTCCATAATGCAGGGTCGATTCTCAATGATGACCTTTACTCAGATTTTTCTTGCATCAAGGGATGAAGTGTGGCCAATGGTGATGGTTTGGTGTGCCTCTTCTCGTCTGGTAGAAGTGGCTGGTGCTCGATTTCTGTAGTAGTGGTTCATTGGTTGCTTGGACGGTCCCGATTTACTGGTGGGGTGCCTGTTGTCTGCCGGAAATTATTTTCTCTTCAGTTTGGGCTAGATCCTCGCTTGCTTCTACAGACCTTTGCAATGTGGCCCCTCTTTCCACAGGAACGGCAGAGTGCGTCTAGGAATTTGCAGTCTGATCGCGGGTGGTTTCCCCCGCATCCAGCACACTGATATGAGGGCTTACGACTCCGTTGATCTCGCTGATCACGTTCTGACCTGAGTCTGTTGACCTCCTCTTCCTCGCTTTCTGATGAGGATTCGAGGTCTTCGTGGTGGGTGGTCGTTGCATGCCTCTCGGGACAAGGCGTAGTATCACTGGTGAGTTGGTGGTGCGGTCCGTTTGCTCGGCGCATTCGAGCTGCCGACTTCCTGGTTGCTTCTACTGCAGTAGCATCGGCGATGACATCTGCGAGGCCGATGTCTCCCTTCGCCATAATCTTGCTCTGGGTTGTGGGGTCTCTTAGACTCAGANGTAAAACTTGTGTCTCCTGATGAGTGCTGGCACTGCTGGGGCATAATGGGCCCGGAGGATTGAGGCGAGGGTGTCCCAGTCCATCGTCTTGACTTCAGCTAGTTTTGTGAGTGCCTTTGCCATCTTAAAAACGGTGGGCCCGCAATGGATCAGGAATACAGCTCGTTTCTTGCCAGGCGTAGCATCCTTCAAGNTCAGAACAATTCAATCTCTCATGGCTTCTTTGAGATTGGCGAAGCCACAGAGTCCCCCCAGGTTTCTGAGGTCCACGATGAAGTCTCCAACACTCTCGCTTTCCTGTTGGTCCCTCTGGTAAAACTTGTGTCTCCTGATGAGTGCTGGCACTGCTGGGGCATAATGGGCCCGGAGGATTGAGGCGAGGGTGTCCCAGTCCATCGTCTTGACTTCAGCTAGTTTTGTGAGTGCCTTTGCCATCTTAAAAACGGTGGGCCCGCAATGGATCAGGAATACAGCTCGTTTCTTGCCAGGCGTAGCATCCTTCAAGTTGTTGGTTTCCAGGAACATCTGAAACCTGTCCATATACGAGTCCCAGTCTTCGTTAGCTGGGTCAAATGGAGCGGGTGGTATGGCGCCACTGGTCATGTTGCCGCTATTGGTGCGCTCTCAGCCACATGCTCTGTTAGCGTTCAATGAGTGTTCAGTCAGCCCTATCGTCTCCGCATCCCATCCTTGTCGCCAGTGTTAGATCTGGGAGAGTGGGCGCAAGAACAGAGACGAGGCATTGAATAGTGACTCCAACTCTTTATTAGTGACTTCAGAACAGAGCAAAATACTAGGGCAGCAGCAGCTCCTTTTATAGAGCTGGCTGCTGTCACAACACCCAATGATTTGAGTTTGCCGCACTGGAAGTGTCCAATCAGCAGCGACCCACTAACAGCCAATCAGATCAGCCAACAACGTCCAATCACGATCCGCTATCAGTGGGCCAATCAGAAGTGCAGGTTTATGAGCCTGCTGTGAAAGGAAAACTATTAGAATTGCAAGCTAATGGGTTTGCTTAGTTCGGAACAAACAGAATATGTAACAGATATTGGGGAACCAGGACAATCTTACTATAAACTAAGCCAAGAGAACCTGGAACTGATGGAATGCTGCTACAGCAATAGATCTTATTAGATCTATTGCTGTAGCAGCATTCCATCAGTTCCAGGTTGGCATATATGAACCATGAATGGACAGAAGATGGACAGTCACCCTAACTATGAAATATCTGGTCCTCCAATGTTTCAATGTAGCAAGAGGAAGCTGCTCTCACAACTTCTACAGAAACAGATATAAGTTTAGGAGAGGAGCTACTATCAGCTATCTCTTCTATGTGGATGACATCAAGTTGTATGCTAAGAATGAATGAGACACTAACTTACTGACTCACCTGACACATATCTAAGTGAAGACATTGGGAAGTCATTTGGACTGGAGATGTGTGGTCAGATAATAGTAAAGAGAGGGAAGGTAGTTAAGACTGAGGGGTAGAACTAACAGTGAGCCACATTAACAGACATACAGACCAGCTACAAGTTCCTTGGTACAAGAGCTTCAGTGGCACAGTGGTTAGAGTGCAGTACTGCAGGCTACTTCTGCTGACAGCCAGCTGTCTGCAATTTGGCAGATCAAATCTCATCAGGCTCAAGGTTGACTCAGCCTTCCATCCTTCTGAGGTCAGTAAAATGAGGATCCAGATTGTTGGGGGCAATAGGCCGATGCTGTAAACTACTTAGAGAAAACTGTAAAGCACTATAAAGCGGTATATAAGTCTAAGTGCTATTGCTATCTCACAGTCACATGAGAACCATGATGAAAAGATAAGAAATATCTAAAACATCAAGAATAAGACCTGAAGCACCAGCTCAATGGCAAGAACCATACCATCAACACATACACTCTACCAGATACTTCCTGTATAATGAACTGGCCAAGGAAGGATATGAAGATTACCAACGTGAATATCTGCAAGCTCATCACAATGTAGGAAGGTTCCCTCCTTAAATGCAACACCCAGACACACCCAGACAGAAAGAGGGTGGGCAGGATCTGGTGAGTGTCAAAGTCATTGACCTGGATGAAACCCAGAACATCCAGGAATACACCAGCAAGATGGCACCCACAGAATGCCTAAGATAGCAGTAGACATGGGAGTAAGATCAGGCAGAAAAAAATGCCCCAGCAAGTCAAGACCCTGCATGGATTTTACCAGCAATAAGATAGCTGAAGTGGCTGACTTTGGGAAATCATCAGTTGCTAGAAAGGGCTATACTAAAAGACAGCACTGAGGCACTGATCATAGCAGGATAGGAACAAGCACCAGATCTGTGGAAGCAGGGGCCTACCACACACTAGACAGGATCCAAGGTGTAAATGTGAGAGAGGCCTCAGAGACAGTTTCAAAACATAGTAGCAGGATGTAAAATGCGTACAGGAACAGCACACACTGAATAGAATAACCAGGTAACTGGCATGGTATACAGGAACATCTGCAGAATATATAGCGCTAGACCCTCCCAGGTCCAAATGGCAGATTCCACAGAAGGTTGTGGAGAATAATAAGGCTAAGATCTGTGGGACTTCCAGCTCCAGATATATAGGCAAGTACTGGCCAACCAACCAGACTTTGTTGTGGTAGATAAGGACCAGAAGGCAGAGATAGAATATAGCAACAGTAACATCAGGAAGAAGAGATGTGAGGAGTTAGAGAAGTACCAGACCCTGAAGGAAGAGCTAGAAAGGTCATGGAAAATAAAAGCCAAAGGGGTCCCAAGGTGGGAACTCCTAAGCTGGAACAGTGGTTCCCACAGATCCTAAGAACAACATCAGAGCTCACAGCCCAAAAGAGTGCAGTGCTAGGAATAGATAAGATTCTGTACAGAATCCTACCAGGCCAAGACCCAAGACTGAGGGATTTTTTCTGTCTGTCTGTCTGTCTATCTATCTATCTATCTATCTATCTATCTATCTATCTATCTATCTATCTATCTATCTATCTATCCGATCAATCAACTCTCACCATCATACACCTTTTCTTCTATGTGTTACTGCAGTTGACACAATGACCCTATTGTTCCCAATTTACTGGTCTCAAACATAATTCATTATAGGTTTCTAAATTATATTTCAAATAAGGTCAATTTTTGAGACGCTGCTAGAGTAGCTTTCTTCAGACTAATGTCTTCAGAATAGCTTGGAGTCTTATAATCACTTAACAGCTATGTTGGTTGAAGAGGTTATGGGAGTTTGTCCAATATGTCTAGAAGGCACTGGATAGGACCATGTTATTGAAATGATTGAAATTCACCGAGCGGACAAAGGGATCATTGTGCTACATGAGAGTAACAGGAACTGAGTCCCATAAGTATTTATTCTAAGACTGGAGTTTTAAAATGGAGGAAAACAAAAACAAATGTGACAGTATCTCCTTCCTCAAAATGAAGTCTTACAAACCATTAGCTATTCTATACAGAGATAAATTCTTTTTTCCTCTCCACAGAATTTAAGCATCAAATATGCTTAAATATTTATTTATTTCATGCACCACCTCTTAAGGAATGAATGAAACTCATGATTGTAAAATAGGCCAGCTCTCACTTAACTGCAAGATAAAACATTCTTCAAAGTGATCCATGTGAAACCTTTTTCTCAGGAGAACTGGCAGGACATATTATTATTTGAAATGTGGTTATTCGCAGTCAGTTTCCGTGGCCAAGGCTGAAGTTTGGAATATTAATAAACGTTAGGAAACACGGAAGCTGGAACATGCTCTATATCACAAGCAGGGAAGTTTTCCTGCAAGGTACTACGCTCCAGATTTAATTTTCTCAATGAGGCAAGGACACCAAGGAGCCAGGACTGGTTCCAAACATAGATGACAAGTGTTGACTAACTGCTTCTTTCTGGTTTATAAAGACATAAAATTAGAGTGGACCTGGACAAGTGTCCAATATTTTTCCTAGATAGTGCAGGCTTCTTTCTTTATCAAGGGGTTTAACTGAAAGGTTTAAAAAGTCTGATACTGAGCTGAACCCGATCAAGCTAACCTTCTGAATTTCTATAAGGCAGGGTTTCCAATGCTTGGAACCTTTAAAATGTGTGGACTTCAATCCCCAGAATTCCCTAGCCAGCCATGGGAATTCTGGGACTGAAGACCACAACTTTTAAAGTTCCCAAGGTTGGGAAATTCTGCTATGTGATTTATAATCTATGATGCTTTTTTTTCCAATTCATTGTGTTTCATGTTTCTTCTTCTTTTTCTATATTAGTAAAATTTAGTTTAGAATTGGATTTAGTAATAGGCAGATCTGGCAGCCCAGAATATTCTAATAATTACCAAGACATTCACAATTGATTTTAGTTAATGACACTAAATGCATCAGTGCGTCGTTTGAATCAGTATTATTTTTAGCTACAGTCAGATTGGGATTTCTTGAAATCCTGGTGTAGCTTCTGCTGCTTGGGAAAAAAGAAGGGTCACAATCTTTTATTCAGATTCAGTGCAATATCCTGGTAATCATGATGTATAAGTAGAGACCATTATAGTGATACGGTATAGTGACCAAGAGAAATCCTTGATGGGATGAAAGGTTACTTGACTGGGAAACAATAGCTGTTAACAACATGACTGCCTGACCAATGATGCAGAAATTTCTTCCAGATGCTTCTCCTTTTCCCCACCTGATCCCCTGGAACTCCCAATGTCTATGGTTATTTCCCTTATAGAAGTAAAATCTTTCTAGTTTTTCTATGCTCTCAGCCTAGATTCTCCTCAATCCTGAAATCAGAACATAAATTTAAACTGCTGGTGATATAGATTAAAATGAATTATAACAAGGCCACAAGAATTCTGCTTTGGAGGAGTTAATTCTGTAAGCAATTCATGCTTCAAAGATTTACCAGTTTTTTAATTATCTAGTATAATTTCCATGGGAATGAGAAGTTCTTTTTCTCAGAAAGCTCAATCTAGGTAATTATTTCCCTTTCACAGACACATTTTTTTTTTATTAACCAAGGTGACTCATGGAATAAATTATTTACAGCTATAGAAGGAACCCTACCTGGGGTAATGAAAAAAAAAACTTGACAAACAACTATTTAGCGTATTTCCCCCTTTGAAGAGGAACTAATGCAACATTTTTCACTTACTTATTCACTTATCTAGCACTTATTGATTTATTTAGTGCTAACTAAATGGTTTGTACTTTCTACTACACACATGGTCTTTAATGTGTGGATTTGTGTGTGTGGTTAGGATTTTTTCCCCATAGTTGAGATATCAGACTTCTGCCCATTTAAAGAGTTAATTTAATCAGACAGTAATATTAAGAATGGTGGCTTGAGATAATGATGCATTTTCCCCTTTGTAACAGTGATAATGTAAATACAGAAGTATCTAGCAGCCAAGAAAGGGCAGTATGGGGTAAAAAAAAAAAGTAAGATTGTAGCTGTGACCGCATGATCTAAGCTTTGCCTCTTTTTTATGTATAATGCAAGTAAAAAGTAGACAAACTTTTTACTGAGTAATCATGGCCATCACCTTTAACTGTGGAGACTCCTTGCAGAATGCGATAGTATGATAACCTTTTCTTAAGATTGTTGATGTTCACCTTACAGAAGATCATCTATTCATTAGGGCAATTATAGACAGAATGGATTCAGGAATACACACCAAACCTCCTATTTGTATTGAGGCTGTGACAGATCTTTTTTTCAAAATTCATCTTGGATCTGGCTAAGAGGAAGTCTTGTGCTACTACCAATTCAGTAAACCAGGCCTTTGAAAGGTTTCATCTTAGCATCCCAATTTCTCTGTAAGTGCTACCTATTCCAAGGACATCTGGCATAAGGAAGAAGCAGGACAGGTCCATTGTTTGCATTGTAAGAGTCAGCTGTCAAAAGAGAAGACCAGGATAATTTGTCCTACCACAGGTGAATTGGGAAGATGGATTGGTGTACTCAAAGCAAAGTACCAGCAGGCAAAGCTCTTTTCAGGCATGGCCACCATCTTCAGTGTTTCATCTTTAAAAGTCCTCAAAGAAAGAAATAGCTGACTGGGCAAATCTGAGAAATGGTATTAGTCAACCTCATACCTTCCATATTTCTCACAATTCCCAAACATCACAGCCTCCAGTCTACAGGGGATTGTAGTTCCAGCACACCTGGAAGTGCAGTTAGGAAAGACTGATCTAAGGAACCTAATCTGCAATCTTTCTAAAGAGACAGGCTGTAAAGAATTAAAGATTATTTAATGGTCCTGTTAGTACCTACTAAGCTCTTTGCAATCTGTTGGTACCATTGCAAGCACCATTGCTTGCCTTTCACTGCAATTAAGAGGCCTTATATGTGGCTTAGGTAGTGGTTGATTTCCACTCACCACATTTTTTTGAAAGGCATCCTCCAAGTCAGTTTCGGCAGCTTAGTGCAGCCACTTACTAAGACTTTGGGGTAGAATAAAATATCCTGCAATTAATGAAGTTGATGCAAAGGGTAGTGGTTTGGTTCATTAGCTACCGGAAATTCTATTGGACTTCCCAGATGTGAGGTACATAGAAAACACTTTAAAAAAAAAATATGTAGCAAGTCTCATCTCTTCAAAAACATGTCATTCCTTGTGTTCTGAGAACTACACTTCTGTTGCTTATGATAAATATTTTTAACTATGGTGTAATCATTCTCAACTAGATACCTTCTAGGTGTATGGTCTTAGTCCTTATTTAGACTTCCTGTGCTGTGAGTTTTATGACCAGCTCCTGTTAGATGCTCAGCAGGGGAGAAATAAAAAAATAGAAGTCAGAGAATTGAAGAAAAACAAAGCAAAAATGTCCAAACCCCAGCCATTTCAGTTTTCTGTCTTCTAGATGTAAGAAATTTGAAATTTAACACTTTTGAAATGCTCGGGAAAGGTTTTATGCTATGAAGGCTCAGCCATTTTCTGAATGTTGATGGTTAATATAAACCACTTAAATGTAGGGGTGGGCTTCAAAAATTTTAGCAATGGGTTTTCTGCTTGGTTGCTGGGTGGATGTGGCCATGGTGGCCATGGCCTAGTCGGCCTCCTGCACCATGGTGGAAGGTGCATTTTACCCTCCTTGGGCTCTGGAGGCTTTCCTCAAGCCTCTGGGAGGGCGAAAATGGCCTCCCCAGGCTCTGGAAGCCAGAAATGGGGCTGTTTCCGGCCTTCCCAAACTTCCAGGAGGCCCATTTTTTGCCTTCCCTGAGCCTCCATGCATGCCCTGCACTTACCTGCATCCAAAATGGGCCATGTGAGGACTCCTGGGAGGGGCAGGGTGGGAGGGGCCAGCCAGGAGTGGGATTTGGGGGTTCTCTGAACAGCGCAGTCTTAGCGAGAGGAACCCCCAGCAGCCCAGCCCTGCTTATATGTAAGGAGGAAGTTATCATCAAGCATGAGTATTTGCAGAAGTATTAAATACATGTTCATATTGGGAGAAGAATCTAGGTTCATTGACAAATGAATGTGCTCCTGGGTCATGGTTCACTCAACTGTTTGGGATAAGGGGAAATGAAAAATCAGGCCTATTATAAAGTAGGCATGCTTTCCTCCCTGAGACTAGAAGACCTCTAGTCTCCTTTCCAACTATGCTATTCTGTGAACTGACTGAAACCACGTGCAACCATTTTCCAAAATGCAACATTTCTTTCCAGGACTTACTTTCCATTAAGTTTTTAAAACTTTCTATTTTTTTTCAAAATAGAAATGGTGGAGGATGCAAAGAAAAATTACAGCTGACTTCATACATTTCAGAAAGCCATAGTTTATTTTCCTAATGGTTATTTAATAATCCAGAGCTGGCTGAGTTCACTTACCATACCAAGAAATAAACCAGGTTTATCTCATGTCATGTTGGATTTATCTCACAAACTAAGTAAAATCTATAGAACAATATGATAGCTAAATATATATGATTGTTATACTCTAGGGCAGGAGTCCCCAACCCCTGGTCTATGGACTGGCAATGGGTCATGGCATGGAAGAAACAGGGCCACACAAACAAGTGAAGACCCATCTGTGGGATGCAGGCAGCGTGCAAAACCACTCCCCATCTTGTCTGTGGAAAGATCTTTCTCCACACAACAGGTCTCTGATGCTCCAAAGGTTGGGGACTGCTGCTGTAGGATAACTTTGTATTCACCTGGCAATTTTTTTTTCATTATTTTGCCATATTTCATAATAGTTTAAATTCTACCTTCCTGCATTTTTCTTAAGTGATAGGAATTCAGAGTTCAAGTTTTTAATCTTCAGATCGGTTTATATCCTTGGCAATTGCCCTCTGCAGTTTCACTGACATTTTTCAGGATTGGTTGATCCTTATCTTCTTCCTGGTACTGAGAGAAGTGATTAGCCTAAGATAACTCAGTTGACTGTGGGCCTCAGGTGACACTATAACTCATAGTCTTTGGGTTTCTAGTTTAGATGCCTTAACCCCTACACCAGACTGGCTCCAGGTGATAGGAATAACCATCAATATACATGGCTATTCAATGAGAGGCAATATTGAAACAAAGCATTTGGTGGTTTATGTGTTAATAATGAGTTTCATGCCAGCAATGGGACCCATTGTGTTGATGGAGCTACTGAGGCCAATCATGATGTTGTTCTTGGTTAAAACTTAGTCCTGTGGAATTGCTATTTTATCTACTGTGATGATGTTTCAATCACAACAGACCCTTAGTTCTGGTCTGTAGAACTACCAACATCATATTTCTACTGAGGTAACAATAATTCCCACTGTATACAATGGAACTTCCTTCAGCACCAATCAGTACTGTATAAAACTAAGCTTTTGAAGTCACTACATGAAGTTTTAGCATGCTGAAGTATAGGAAATAATATTCAACCAATATAATCAAACAATAAAAAAGATTTAAGGTTAATTATAAATTGATATAAAAGTAAGTATTCCCCCAACCTATAAAATCCTCAGTGAATGCACCTTTCAAAGAGACAAAGATTAAAAGTATAAATCACAAATAGTTAGTGAAATATTACTATACCCTTCCCCACAAATTCATAAAGTAAAATAAACAAGTCACATGGATATCACCAGGAATTGTCACTGAATACATCATGCTTTATTTTTCCTGCTCAAAGATAAACTGCTATTCTTCATCTTTGTTGGCAATTATTAAATATCAGTGAGAAATTCAAGTATTATAATGTTTATTTTTAATCAAATTCAGAACACTGGGGATTTTAGCTTGAGTGGATATAAGAGTCAGTCTTCATTTAAAAGGGATGTTTATTTTATGCAGTTCATTTAACTATTAAAGCAAAATGCAGTGGAAATGGTTGAGATGCCTCATTTTTAAATATATTTTCCACATCTAGATATTAAAATGTACACTTAATTTGCATTTATCCTTCATAGTAGACAGTTATGCCCATACAAAATTAAGATACTGATAAATACTGCATTTCTCGCTCTGTATGTGTGTGTGTGTGAGAGAGAGAGAGAGAGAGAGAGGGAGAGAGAGAGAGGGAGAGAGAGGGGGGGAAAGAGAGAAATGTTTTGACTATCTCTGTTCAGTAATTCTCCCATGGAGAAAAGAATCAACTAACAAATGTCTATTTTAAAGTAGAAAAACTTGTTTGCAAATCCATTTCAGATTATCACAAATGCCACATTTATGCCAAAAAAATTATAGGCCAGGTGTGGCACCTAGACAATGCCAGGTGTGGCACCAAAATAATAAGCCAAGGCAAATGCTAACTAGAAGACTATGTATCTGTGTTTCCAGGATTATGCTTCTTCTTCTTTTAGTATCTCACTGTTAGTGATTCTATCTCCTGTCTCCTCACCCTCCTGAGCGGCCCTACAATTACTTGTAGCATGGTTTTTTTTTATTGCCCGCTCCCTAGGTTTCCCTGATAGGTATTTATTTAGTTTATTCCAAATTTATTTATTTATTTGCTTATCTGTGAGGGCCTTCAGTGAGGTAGGGTATTGAGGGGACAGGTGGGAGGAGGGAGATGTGAACTGATCCAGGACAAGATCAATTACTATTTTTCATCTTTGACAAAGTAATTAAGGCTGTAGTGACTTGTTAATTCAGCTTCAATGGCTGCTGCAGTGATAGATGCAAATTTACAATCAGTTCTGCTTCAGCGTAGGGAAAATGATTATCCACTGCAAACAGGAGGCCAGAGAGTAGGGAATCAATCCAGAGGGACCTGTTTCCTTTTTTAAAGAGTGTGCAGGCACTGCTTTGGAGGGGTGGGGAAGGGATGTATGATGGAGAGGAGGGTTTGAGAAAGAAAATGGGTGAGAGAGAAAAAAAATAGAAAGAAGTCAGAA
This sequence comes from Emydocephalus ijimae, assembly GCA_004319985.1. Taxonomy (NCBI): domain Eukaryota; kingdom Metazoa; phylum Chordata; class Lepidosauria; order Squamata; family Elapidae; genus Emydocephalus; species Emydocephalus ijimae. The sequence goes on from BHEV01015334.1 coordinate 12,551, forward strand.
GGAGAGAATAGCAACGCACATTTATCTCTCATACTCACTCATGAAGAAGGTGAGGGTAAATGATTAGTGTGCACTATAACTGAAGCCAGCGCCAGGTCAGGGCTCTGCATAGGATAAGCTCTGTTGAGCTTTGACAGGGTTTTGCATTGTGAATTGAACGAAGAGCCTGGAGAGCTTTCTGATCACATTTGGGGCAACTTTAGCTTCATAAATTTCTTTGTGCTATACATATGAACATAGTCTGATGGAATGGTTGCCTTCTAAAACACCATTTTATTTATTTCTATGTTTTACAGTCACCCAATAGCTAGAGATCTTTAGCGAATGTCAAGATTTTTAAAAATATCACAACACTGAAAGAAGTGCAGAGAGAGAGAGAGAGGAGGGAGGGTGGGAGGGGAGAGACGGTGGGGAAGAGAGAACAGGAACAAACCAGAGATCCATCCTTATTCCCATCAGACCTATTTATTATATTTATTTTAAAGCATCTATGCATTTTTTCTGAACAATGAATCATTTAAAGTAAAGGTAGGAAATCTAACATGCATACCCATTTGCAGCATTCAGAGAAGATAAAACTGACTTCTAGACTTCAAGTGACTGGAAATATTGACTACTTAAAATTCCCCAGTGGGCCAAATTCCCATAATGGGGGTTGAGGAGTATGGCTTCTAAAGCCCTTTTAGGACCACCCAAAGTGGGGGGAGAAGTTCAAAATTTTAGCTGGGGCAGAAAAAGGATGCATGGGTCTCAAACTTCAACACATGCACAATTACAACAAAGGGAAAATTATTTAAAAACAAAACAAGTATTACTTAGAATAAAGCCAAAACAGCATTTAAATCCATTATTAAAGTCTAGGAAGAAACAATGCAGTTTTTATACTATGCAATGTTGGAGGCAACCATGCATGCTTCCTTCAGCTAATGAGTTCCTATGACAGGTTGGATTCCAGCAAAAAGTCCAAGTCATCTAATCCTCCATGATGTCCAGAAGATTTTTGGTGAATGATGTATAGATGAGGTGCAAATTTTCAAATAAGCTGACTCCACTTGGCTTAAATTTCTGTCTTAAACAATCGAAGACAATATGCCCTCAAAACTTTGTCTGATGTATCACTTGGTACTTTAATAATCATAATATCATTTATTAAATTTATATGGTCCTTGAGTCCTTGCTTCTCTTGCTCTTGCTTTAATAAGTCACAAGGTTTGATTTTTATTTGTAACCTTAGAACAAACAGGAGACCTTTGGTTAATTTCTCTACTATTTCTAAGCTTTTGGGTTGATGTTAGAGTTTAGGATGTGTGTGTGTGGGAAACAGGAGATGTGAAATGGGGGGAGTAGATTGGATCATAGTTAATATTAGATGAGGTTCAAGTTCCATGAAAATCTCCCACACATGAAATTCTGGTCATTCTCTTTCATTCTGTCCTTTGAAGATTGGATGTGCTTCACTATCATAATCAATCTTTCCAATTTTTTCCCTTCTAAGCATCTCTGCTCACATCCACATCATTTTTTAAGCAAAGCTATATTTAGACCAAAGCTCTTCTCCAAAGTTCTGGGAAAGTCAAGGCTATAAATCAAGAAGCAAAAGCTGGGACTTAATCTAAACGTAAGGGCAAACCACTTATAAAAAAGTTGCTGAGAAAACACACAAGGACTTGTCCATACAGACACAAGGAGTCAAATCTCAAAAGCACAATTTATAATAATAAACCTTGCTTAAACACTCTTTTAGATCCTCCCTTTTTTGTCACTTCATACCATAAAACCAGAGGCTGTATCAACTTGCATTCTAACACATGAGCAAGACCAGGCAAAAAAGCCAAAAATAAACTAAGCATATTTAAAATATATATGATCAATATGATAGATTACTCTTAATATTTGATATTTTTTTCTCTTCCTGTCATTTAAAAGCGGTTATATATCACTCATGGCAATTTAGAGAAGTGCTCCAAGTCTCAGGGCTGTCAAGAGATCCAACTTGTGTGTCTCCAACATAACACCCAAGAAGAAGTCTTCTGAGTGAACCGCAGGGCATCTCTCTCAGCATCAGCTGTCTGTTGTGCTCAACTTCTGCCCTACATTCCTAGGGCAGGCAGTATCACCTGAGCATCCCCACCTCTCTCTCTCTCTCAAGAGGCATTTGCACCCCTTTCTACGGGAGGCGCCCATTTTTCTATTTTCAAGAGCACTGCAGACGCCGGGTGCCTTTCACAGCACATGTAAGGTCACTGCTGCTGAAACAGCAGACAGGCCCGGCTACGGTGCAGATCCGCCACTGGGAGAATGTGGAGAGAATGACCGTCCCTTTTCTACTCTAACTATCCCAGGTCACCCCGCAGCCTTGCAGTCGACGAGGCACCCCCACCCCATCAAAAACTGGGGGCACCCCTCTCGCAGCTGAGGGACTAAAACCCTAAATCAGAGCTAGTCAGCCTTTTTCCTCCCCTCCCCCCCCCCACCCGGCGCCTTCCAAAGCGCGCCAAAGAGCATGCGCCCGCCTCCTGGACGTCCATCTTCGAGAAGAAGGCGCTGGAGGAGTAGAGGTGGAGGACTTGGCGGATGGGGCCGACGGGACGACTCGCAGGAAAGCTCGGGAGCGCCGACAAGAAATCCCTCCCGTCCCCGCGCCTTCTCTTACTGCTCCTCGGCCTGTTTGGCGGCCAGGCCAGGAGGACCAGCTTCTTTTTCCCGGCGTGGTGGGTTCGGCGCGGGAGTTTTGTGCTCTCAAACTTCACGCGCCCTAGTTCCAGCCGCAGGATCCTGAGTCACTGCCGCTCCAGACGCTTCATCCCCGCGCCTCCTCCCGAGCCCGGCCCCGAGGCGAAATGTGCTCAAAGGTCCGGGGAAGTCATCCATCCCCCTCACTACCTTCCTCCTTTTGCGGGACGCGCAGCTTTGCGCAGATCCGCCAAAGGCTTGAAAGTCCCCTTCCAGCCTTCTCGGCTCTGAAGCTTAACTCGGGAGCTGGCAAGGATGACGCGTGTTCGAGACCCCCCCTCTTTCCCGCCCCTCTTCGCAGCGCAGATACCCGCCCTTATTGCCCTCAAAAGGAAGAAAGGTTTAAAAATGGGGGGAGGGATAAATCTCCCGAAAGGGTTGTGGAGAGAGTTAAAGGGATAAAAAAAAGGCTTTGCCACCCTCTTAGCTATTTATAACCGGCCTTCAAATCGAGGAGATCATGGGAAATGAAAATGACCACTTTAATCAATGTGACCCGAGGACATCTCAGAGAACTGGAAGGAAGAAGAGGGTTGTGTTGTTTCTTTTTACAAGAATCTGCAGAATGTATTGTTTCTGAACTTAGACGCAACGTCCCCCAAAACAGAAAACAATATTTCAGTGACAATAATCATGTTTTTTTTCACCGATATTTATGAAGCACTCTTTGCCTTGAGTTTAATTTGCAGCCGGAATATATGGGTGGGCTTGGACTTTCTGACTATAAATAGAAGGGTAGTGTGAGGGAAAGGGCTAACTACATTCGGGCTGATGTCACCTTGCCTCGGAAAATAAATTCTGCCTTATTTTTAAATTAAGCCTCCAAGCAGTTCTGTGAATGATCAGTCAGCGATAAGTCCCATTCTACTGAATGGAGCGTTATCCTAAGTAAATGTGCAGAGGCTTGCAAATACAAACTTTACACTCTCTTGACTAAAAAAAAAGAAAAAAAGACAATGGCCGTGAGAAAAACATTTTACAATTGATTTCTACTTCAGTCGTTAATTCGTATATTCTTTTGGATTATTGAGGTCTCTGGAGTTAACTTTGGTTAATCCAAAAACCATCAGAAAGCCTTGTGCGCTTTAAAAGCTAGCAGTCCAGCTTTTATGGATCATGAGCCACTTCATTAGGTGCCTGTAAGGACAAGAATTGTTTCACGAAAGCCAATGTCGTCATTAGCTTGCGATGCTTTTTTTAATAAGATGCATCACTTATTTGGCTGTCATTGTAGTTAGAAACTTAGAACAAGGGCACCAACAAAAACAGATTCCAGTGCCTGAACTGAACTAAACGAACAACTAACTAAATTTCTTGCCATTGAAGAAAATGAGCAGATGTAAAAATTCATGTTTTAGAGTCTATGAATTTGTATCTTATAGAATGAGACACATCGGCATATTTTTTTCTTTTTATAAATGAAGATCCTTCCAACAAAATTTGTCTTGACTTGTCAAGTTTTGTTTAGCTCCTGTATGTAAAGGAATTGCTCTACCTTGGGGGAGAGAAATGGAACTGAGAGATAGGCAGAGCAAGGAAGGATCTCTGGGCTGTGCAAACCCACTCCCCCCATACTGAAGGACAGCAGAGATATTGGTTACAATTCCACTCAGGCTCAAAACTCTGAAATATTCTTATTTTGAAATATTAAGCCACACAATTGTTTACTTTCCTGGTTTTATTGGCTGTTCTTGTGAGCCAGCTAGGATTATTATGCACAAGATAAGTGACTTTTATGAACAAACAAATAAATATAAAACTAATTCAGGGTATATTTAATGCATTAAAGTGTTCAAGAATATTTGTAATGATAATGATTTTTTAAAATATTTGTTTTATTTTTGTTATGTCCCACCTAGAGTCATTAGCTGTGAAATGAGAAGCTACATAATTGGATGGATGGATGGATGGATGGATGGATGGATGGATGGATAGACAGATAGATACTGTAAGCTTAATATGATACATTTTACGAAAGTTTGCAAATGTCCACATTCCAAAACTTCCTTATCTGAATAAGTAATGTCCTTTCCTCCTGAAATAATTTCTAACTAAGTGAACATAGGATAAAGAGTTTAACTTAGTGGACATTCATTTTAAAAATTAAAAAAAACAGCTATGTTTAAAAACAAGATAAAAGAGTGTAGTTCTTTCCCTACCTACCTTCACAGTGTGTAATACATGTGTACATTTTTAGAGATAGAAATGTTATTTCATCATCATCTTAAGTTTCTCTAAGTAAGTTCTATTCTTTTACTGCAAGGTAGGTTTCAAAGAAGATGTGAACTAGGAGAAGAGATTTGAAATACCTACTTCCATGTAACAAAATGGGTGCTGGATGAGGTGAATCTAAAAGCTTCATTATACTACAATTTTGTAATTGTTTCATAAAGTAGCCTTTGTGATTGATGAGTTACAATGAGTACACATAAAACAATGAGTACTCCTCATATAGAGAGGTGACAAAGTATAAAGTCCATGAGTTGTCTAAGGAGCTACCTCCTTCCAATAAATAGGCTTGTTGGAACTTCTCAAAAGCCACCCAGTCACATTTCTCTCATTGTTTAAAAAGCATCTGTAAATCTGAAAGGTGTTTGGTTGTTTAAAACACATTGTACAGTATCTGTATTTTTAAAATACATCGATACTAGTATTCACATAAGGTACACACAAATAATACCATGTTTCAAAGATTGACTCTTGTCCTGTTGAAATCAGTAGGATCACCCCACTGAGATCAACTAGGGCTTGATCAAGTTCATAGTTCTAGTTCTTAAGCCAACCATTTAACCATTTGTTGGTACATGTATTGCACAGAAATGTACAATTAAAGTTCGTGCTGCTGTTAATTGCAGTTTCCTAATGGGTGGCCAATTTCAAGGACATTTTAGGGATCTCCCAGGATCTACAACATCTGTCCTGGGTTATCAAGTCGGAGTTTCATGCAGAGGTTACAGTTGTTTTGTTTGCTGTTATTGCCTGGTTTACTTACACATCCATACAACTTATGAGTCCATGAAGAAATCTTGCTTAAAGATTTTCCCCGGAGTATGCAGGCTGGGCGTTCTAGATTTTTTGAGTCCCAACCCAATTTGAGGGGTTATGTTGGGGAAGTCTGGTCATGTGGCATCAAGCTTCCTTAATATACCACTTAACAAATTCAACCCTTAACATCACTTTTTAACTTTTTAATAGAGCAACCCAATACTAGTTTGCTCTTTTAAAGAAAGGATTTAGTGTTTCAGTCTGAAAATTCTCACTCGGGAGCGTGTGCGTGCGCGCGTTCGTCTATGTGTGTGCTCGTGTGTGTCCGGAGGACTATTTCTCCTAACATCTCTATGTACTAAAAATAATCTCGACGAAAATAAATATTTCTGTGGGCACGCGGTGAATTTCGTCTAGGTGTCGGGTCTCCCGCGGCATTTTTGGCGAACAAAGGTGCAGAAAGGGGGGAAATCTTTCACTTTCCAGAAGAACCGTGACATTAAATTAAAACGCCGCTGTTGACAGATGAAAGGCAGGAAAAGGCAACGAGCCGGGTCTTTCGGAGAGGTGGTAGAGGAGTTACTGACTGGAGGCGGGAGCGGTGCATTAACGAGGGAGAGGACTTCTATCGCTCCTGTTTGCGAGTTGGGTGCAATAGGACGTGTTTCTCACATGTTCTTTTTCTAATTAACCAAACACGCAAGCGCGCGCACGGCTTTCGCTGGGCTTGGCTTAGCAAAGTCTCACCCCCTCCTTCCCCCTGAGTCACACCAAGCACGCCATCCCAACTGCTGTCTGACTGACAGCTAGCTTGCGCATCTGTTCCTGTTGCCGCTTTAAAAATTCGAATCCGAGGGTAATGATTTATCGAACTCTGATTATCAAAAAAATGTCATAGGAAAGGCACCTTGCTATGCACTGACGCAAACCCAGTCTTTCTCACGGAGCTATAGAAAGCTTTGCTCTTAACGGAGCAAATTTCACTCTACCATTTCGCCCCGGCTGCAGTCTTTTATCTCTGCAAGATTTTGTCCGATGCTCTTGTAAATATGGTAAGTGGGCTTTATTTTTCAAACCTTCTTTTTGGGGGGGAGCCTCGGGCTGGGGAAAAAAGGGTATTTTACTTGTAATCTTGCTGATGGTTCCATATTGTTGCGGGTTAAAAGTAGTTAGAAATTAAGGCTTGGTAAAAATGTACCGAGCGGAAGTCAGCCTGTAACGCTATGAGCACTGTCCAGGGTCCTGAAAAACCATACTCCACTGAAGATATTGTTATGTAGATTCATCGTTTGGTGTCTGCTACTTTCTGGACCTGTGTTTGCTGACTGTGAAATTTCTTTGGAGGGAGGGGTCGATTCAAAAGTGGGAAGAATATGAATTCTGCTTTTACAGATGCTTTTCAAAGAAAAAACCCATTGTCTAAGCAAAAATGTTTCTGAACAAAATGTTATAGAGCTGCAAAGATTTATGTATGGACTAAAATTGTTTACTAGGGTAGACAATCAAAGCACAGATTGGAGAATGTGGCCCAATTTCAAAATTCTACATATGCAATCCTATTCTTACCCAGCTTGAGATTCTCAGAATACCTACCGAGAAAAAAAAATCCCATGAAATTACAATCTGTTTGGAGTAACGGAATATGAGAAAATGTAATTCAGGATTTTTATGCTTCTCGTACTCCTCCCCCATCAGTATGTGGTTGGGAATATTTAGAAACCAGTATTATTGAATTTCTCTATATGTCGTTAGCTGCATATAGGGTAGTTCGGCTTTATCTCCCACCCCCCTCCAGCTCAAAGCTAGTATGCACTGCTGAAGACAGAAAGGAAATGAGGCGTAAAATTAAAGATATTTTTTTTCTACAATGGGGCAAGGAGAGGGGAGCATTTTTCAGTCGTGACAAGAAAATAAAAAAGGTTTGCAAGGAGAGAGCTGGGGGCGATGGTGTTTCCTACTCCGGAAATGTGGGGCTGCAGGGGGAAAAACGATTTTAGGTTACGGTGTGAAATGGAATCTGCCGCAGCGTCTCCCGGATGCCTTAAGCAGCGCAACCTTCATATGAATTCTTCAAGAAACTTTCTTTGAGCAACAGAGCCGATGGAGGGCAGCCGTTCGTTTCTTCTTATTGTCACTCTGCTCTTGCAGGATTACGCCTATCCCAAGGAGATGAGCGAGCAGCTGGTTCAGAGCCCTGAGGTGGTCGCGCCTGGGGCGCTGGAGAGGGCAGGGATCCACAGAAACAGTCCCGAAACCGAGCAGCCGCAGAACTTCCAGTCTCAAGTCCCGCCTCAGCTGGCTAAAGTGGGCACAGCTCTCTCAGGCGACATTCACCCTTTGCCCTCCGACGAAGGGCAACCCCACGAGATCGAGTGCAGCAAAGTTGGGATCGGCAAAGTCGCCTCGGCACAAGCCGGCAAAGACCCCTACGATCTTTGCACGCTCAAGAATGCCCCCTGCGCAGGGAACACTGCACCAGCTAACATTGCCCCCTGCAAAATCGCCCCCTTGCAGAGCGCCGTTGGCCCGGCTAATCAAAGTCTTGGTAAGAGCCTGGTGGAGCCAAACAATACCAAGGTTGGTTGGGTGAACATGAGTCAGAGCACCGTAGTGTTGGGTACAGATGGAATCGCATCTGTTCTGCCTGGCACCGTCACCGAGGTGAGTTGGTCCTCCCATCCCATGTACGCTGTTCGGTCTCTTTCAAGAATGCAGGCAGGGGTTTCTTACTCACGGAAAGACCCTGACGCCACAAAAATCAACTCTTCCGGCACCTTTAAATCATTAACACCAGCCGGCCCCTTAATTGCAGAAGTGCTTGGCTACCGTCGTTGTCAAACAGTCCTGCGGTCTGGAACTTAGGGGGTGTGTAGGTCAACAATTTCCAATTCGGGATAGGCCCGTTTAAAACAATTCAAAATTGAGATTGGCGAGGAGCGACCCTGAAAAAGTAAATCAAGGCTAGCATCTTGTGCGCCTCTTCCAATTCAGTTAGGGGAAAGAGCAGGCGCGGCTGTGAAGGAAGGAAGGAAGGAAGGAAGGAAGGAAGGAAGGAAGAAGGAAAATCTTCAAACGGTAAAAGATGTTTCAGGTGGTGTATTTTATGTCCCTAATAGCCACATAAACTAGATTGGGAAGGAAAAGACTGGGTCAAAGTCACCCTGTAAGGATTCAAGGTTAACTTCAATTTGAGAGCTCTGGCTTCATGCCGCGTGCGAAGCCGCTGGGCGAGTTGCTAGAGTTGTCTTAAAAGTGCCAGCCCAGCAATGGGAACAAGGCATTAGAAAAAAGCGCCTTCCGGGGAAATTAACTGCAAGAAGAGTTTGCCGCGCTGCTTTCCGTGTTCCAGAATTGCGCTGCTTTGCGCAGAAGGCCGCCGGTAAAACCAGGCGAGAGCGAGGTCGGGCAGTTTACCCTTTGGGATTCTGCCTGTCTCTCGGCCTGCCTGGCCCCCGTTCCCAGTACAATGGAAAAAACTACCCAACCAAAAAAGCCTACGGGACCAACCCGCCTCCTGAAGTCCCCAGTGGGCTTAGCTGGGCGATCAATCACTTCAGTTCAGACAGTTTAATCGTTACTCCGAGTCAGTCAGCGCGCAAAACTCTGACGCTGAGGCGGGCTGCAGAAATAGGCTTCTGGGCCGCCACTGCGGAGCACCTGATCCCTTCGCTGAGCAGCGGCCGCTCGGGAGCTCCAGCGCTTAAGGAAGCGAAGCGCTCCGGTCGTATTCTGCTTAAGCCTTCTCAGGTTGGAACCTGCTCAATTGGCTGGGAGTGATGGAGGTTGTAGTCCGATCCCTCTGGAGAGCATTGCACTTAAGAAAGCGAAAGTCTCCGTTTACCCCAAAGGACTACTACTTCTGGTCTTTGCACAGAAACTGGCCGTGGGGATTTTCTTCTTTCGGCCTTCGGAAGCAAGTTAAGTGGAAAGGAAGCTTTGCACAGTTGGGGGCCCCTAGTATTTAGGGGGCGGCTTTGCTTTTTTGCAGGGAGAAAGCCAAGTGCCTGGAAGGGCCGTTGAAGATAGCGTTCGTACAGATTCATCACTTCAAGTGAAGCTTCTCTCTGGCCCCAACCACGGTTAGGTAGTATGGGTGGACAAATCAGGACATCGACAGCCCCTAAGATAGGAAAATACAAGCTCAGAGGGAACTGGATAGGTAAAAAAAATTTTTTTTCAACAAATATATCGGCAGATGAACTGTAACCCTGTTCCCTGGCTTCCGTTTAACCTTCCAGTGCTTATTTCCCTCCTAGGACTGAGAGAAGAAGAAATATTTTCTGTGGCTGTTTTCTCATTTCAGGACCTTAGCAAACGAGGCAGCTTCTCTGTCGCTCACCTGGTTGGTATCGAATTGGAACGTGCCCTTCAATTAATAAGGGTTACTGATTTAACCTCTGGGATGAAGGTATAAGAGAAAACACATCGTTCTTAAAAAAAAAGGTTCTCCCTTAACTCCCAAGAACCTTAACTAAGAGGATTCAATACCAGTGAGGAAAACAAATCAAAAAGAAATGTTCACATTCGTTGAATTAGGAGGATCTCCCTGGGTTATATACCATATTTAACAACTGCAGAGAGCCAGCAGGCAAAGTGCCTTGTTTGGAAATCAATGAGCTGAATTCCTGCAGGGTTTCCACACACACACACACACACACATACACACACACAGACACACCCCCAATAGAGGTTGCAACTTGAACCCCTGCTGCCTATCAAAAGCACCCTGGAAAACAGCCAACCTATTCTCCCTGCCCTCCCAGTCCCCTAGTTTAAAGTGTTGAGAATCCAATCTGCCCGATTCCTGACCCTCACCATCAGCAGAATTTATGTTTCGGAGCCAAGTTGTCTGGAAGTGTACAGCAAATATGATTGAGTTCACATTTTCTTGATTTACTTAAAAAGGGAGGACAAGCCATTGGCCCTTGTGCACAAGTTTCTGAAAAACAGAAGTGGAGCAGACGCTTTGGAAGAATTATGCCAAGAATCCACCAACCTATTTACAGTTTTACCCTGTGAAGCAGAGGTGGTATTCAGCAGGTTCTGACCAGTTCTTGAGAACTGGTTGCATAAAATTTGAGTAGTTCGGAGAATGGGCAAATACCCCCTCTGACTGGAGATTTTACAGTATCCTCCCCCTGCTATGCCCACCAAGCCATGCCCACAGAACCAGTAGTAAAAAAAAAAAATGAATTCCACCACTGCTGTGAAGGCAGGGGAGTTGGTTAAAAGAACACGTGTGCCCATTCAATTCCATGCTTTTTCTTTTTCAAAAGGAGGACTCTTATGGGCATGTCAAACTGAGGCTGTGCCGGTTAGCTGGCTTCAGTAAATCTATAGCCAGATTAAGAAAACATTCTCTGAAACATCAGGTACAGAATTCCATGTAGAATGGTGTTTGGCACTCTGCAGTAACCACCCAGAATCTTTAATTCTTTGAGCGTGACCAAACCACGATTTATAGTCCAGTCTCCTTAATTTTAATGAAAGGGTTTACAGCCAAGTCCAGCTCTTCAGAATGCTTGGGTTTATTCCTTTCCAACAGATTTATCTTTGGGTCATTTGTCGGAACACTAGAATACACTAGGTTGATAATCCTGGGAGTTGTGCCAAGCTAAACAGTTGGGTTAGTTCAATCCAATTAATCACGGGGTTGGGACTAGTCAGTTGTATTGAATGCAGCCACAGAGCCATAAGACGCTTATTTATACCATAAGACAAAGCACGCCTTCAGATTTCAGATAGCTGTTTCTTGAGTCAATGTATTATTGTAGTTATTATTTTCTCTCTGCAGCAGGAGGACGATGAAGGAGATGAAAATAAAGCCCGGGGCAATTGGTCTAGCAAGCTGGACTTCATCCTCTCCATGGTGGGTTATGCAGTAGGGCTGGGCAATGTCTGGAGGTTCCCGTACCTGGCCTTTAAGAATGGGGGAGGTATGGATTTTCCACTCTTTTTACCTCGTGCAGCTCAGAAAGGGGATACCCCCCCCCCTCAGTTGAACTTAAACTGGTGGGAGGATTGGCTTGAACATAAACTCACCAGTTTCACTATTTGGGGTGTGTGTGTGTTGGGTTTGCAGTCAGCATATTAACAGGATTAATTAACAGCATATTAACAGATTGGGAGGGGGTGGGGAGAGGAAAAAAAGGGACTGGCCATTTCCTTTATAGGAATGTATAGTGTCATTCAACAAAGAGACAATCTCTCAGCAATGATGAAGGGTTTATAGTCCCACAAAAATGATTGGATGACACTATAAAGGTAGGTAAAAATCAAGGAAACTCTTGGTGAGGTCAGGACATGCTTGGAATTCCCAGCAGTTGTCCAACCAAAATCGACTCAACAGCCAACACCCACTCAGTGCTGCTACCCAGCCAAGCAGGTGGGGCTACACTACAATAACCTTGGGGGGGGGAAGACTCACAAACTTTGTCCCTTTCCCACTGATTATTGCTTTGCAACCAAGGCAGTCAATGTAGTCTTTCCATTATAATTATAACCACCACATACCAATGGATTTTAAAATGTAGATACTCAAAGTTAACATCGGTAAAATGCAGATTAGAATGCTCTTTGGCATCCTATGATATAATCAGAATTGCTGAAGGGTGAGCAACAAGAGGAGAATAATGTCCTTGCAGTTTTTTTTTTTTCAGTACAAAAGTGGCACTTCTCATTCACATCAAACATTGCAAACATTGAAAAGTCAACTGGACACGGAATGTAAATGCATCATCTTTCTTACCAGGGACATTTGTAAAAGATTCTTTAGAAGTGTAATTCTAATTCAAGTAACCTGTTCAGAACTATTGGTGACAAATTCTACAAGGAGAGACAAATAGATTACAAGGGTTTCTCACTCCCATCCTTCGGGGCCCGTGAGAAGCCGATGACAGAAGTTGGTTCTCACTTTGACATGAGCAGCAAAAACTCCTTAGGAACCCTTTCCCCTTCTTCAGTGCATTCATTTTGAATTAGAAAATAAATTTGCACTGATTTCATTCCTCAGTGAAGGGGGAAATGCTTAAGTGAAGAAGGAACCAATGTAAATTCTGCTAAACTTAATGAATTTAAGAAATAACAAGATTAGAACTGCTGAAGACTATGGGTTAGAATGGTTATTTATAGTTCAAAAACACAAAGGATTACTTATTTATGTAAGTATGCTGTCCATTCCTGTTAGAACAAATTATACCTTCCTTAAAAAGAAAACTCTTGGTTACCATCTTGAGGTTGCCTGACTTTTGGCAGTCCAAATTTGGTAGCCTTATATCAACGTCAGTGCTGCTCACACACTAAGCAATGCATACAGTGGTAACGTTAGTTTTCTCTATACATTATAGTTTTAAATAGTTTTGGAGTATGAACACAGAAGTTTCAGGTTTACTTGAAAGAAAATAATACATTTTCCCTGCCAAATATTAGCTTCTTTTCCCCCGTTTTCTACAGAAAAAAAATGTTAATGAAGATAAATAAGTTATATGGGATAACTTCAGTGGGAAAAGCTGAACAATTTTGCAATTTTGCCCATATTTAGCAAGGAATAAATCCCACCGAACGCGTGAGCGTATTATGTGAAATAATACAAAGGGTTGCATTGTAGTTATTCTATCTTTAAAAAAAACAAAACTATTTCCAGTCATTATTAAAGGGTGTAAGGCTTTATTTCTATTATGAACAGTGCAATCGAGAAAATAATACGATATATTTTGGCGTTAAATCTGAAAACCCAGGTCCAGGTACTGTAGAATACGTTTATGGAACAAGCTTCTAATTTAGTGGGGCTGGTCGACAATCATAGCCGAAAAGTCCACTGGCACAGTAGAAATCCAGTGAATTCGTTGGGTTTAGTGGGGATTGCACGCCAATGTTGCACGGAATGGGACCCGAACTCAGGGACCCCGCGAACCCAGTTGCGAACTTCCCTTCCTTTCGACTTCAAGGCTGAGCCTTAGCTCACCTAGTTTGCAAAAACCCTGAGTGTGCAAACTTTTCGTTGATCTTTCTTACTGCTGCTTGGATTTAGATTCGAAGTCCGAGTCTCAGCATACAACCTCGAGACAAATCGGCTGTTTTTGACGTGCGGAAAGCAAGGTGCTCCCCCTTGCCTGCCCTAACCTATAAGGCTAAAAGCAGGGGTCCCCCAAACTTTAAGACTTGGGGACTTCAACTCCCAGAATTCACCAGCCAGCTGGAGAATTCTGGGAGTTGAAGTCCTCAAGTCTTAAAGTTGCCAAGTTTGGAGACCTCTAGGCTAAAGAGTGCTTCAATCTTTTGAGCCGTCCCAGCAGTGTGGTTGGCTTTCAAACTGAGTGAGTGTCTGTAGAGATTCTCAGTCATCCAGGTCCTGGTTGTCCCAAAGGTGCTTTCTGCAGGAGGCAACTGGACTTCCTTGGTTTTTTTTTTCCTTTGAAGAAAAGAAATACAAATCCTTTTTATATGCAAGGAATAGAAATCCTTCCATTCCCTCCCACCCAGTCAGAGCCGAAAAAAGCTTCTTGGATAAGAAGCGAAACGTCCTCAAAGAAAAAAGAAAAAAACCAAGGAAGTCCAGTTGCCTCCTGCAAAAAGCACCTTTGGGAGAACTGAGTGTGTGCAAAAAAAATCCAAGCACTGGAGCGTGGAGCCGACCAAGCCGCTGGGCATTCCTGTCTCGCTCTTTAGCCGCGAGCGCCTTATCCAGAAAGGAGGTCGTTTTTTAAACATGCTTTCTGTTCCCTTTGTTTTTTATTCTGCCTAAACCGGGTTTTCCTGCCTTCACGCTCCAGGTAGCTCCGAGGCGCAGTTGTAGGTGATGATGAGAAAAAATGATTAGCCCTAATTGAATTAGCCGCGCCACCTGCAGCAAGGCCGCCGGCCATGGCAGCAATCCACGTCTTGCTCGTCATTGAAGCAGGGCCGAAAGAAACCCATGAAATACCCTGAGGAGAGAGAGAGAGAGAGAGAATAAAGAGGCAGAGTTGGGGGAGTGGCCGATTTAGAGAAGGTCGTGTCCAGAAGGGGGTACTGTTAGGAAGCCATCCCTGTGAATCCCAAAGGTGTTTTTGTTTTTCCTTCCAAGAGGCATCTGGCTTTTCTTGTTTTTCTTTGAAGACCTTTCGCTTCTCATCCAAGAAGCTTCCTCAGCTCAAGAGCTTCATCAAAGAAAAACAAGAAAGGCCACTTGCCTCTTGGGGGGGGGGGAAACACCTTTGGCACAACCATGACGGAGAATCTCTGCAGACATCGCTGTGAAGTTTTTCCTAAGCATACCCTAGTGTCTTCAGCTCCTTAGTTGGGTAATGAAGCTTATTTGTGATAGAGGCAGTGATGGATTAAGGCTCACTGGTGCCCTAAGCACTGACAAATCTTGGTGCCCCGCCTCCTTTGTACATACTGTACAAATGAAGCCAAGCTTAGGCTACATAAAAGTTTTTGTAGTGCCCCCTTTGGGCCTGGTGCTCTAAGCACGTGCTTAGTCTACTTAATGGATAGAGGTAAAAATGCCGTGAATGACATTGGCTGACACATCCATTTAGTTTCTTTGG
>BHEV01015338.1:0-25690 GCA_004319985.1 Emydocephalus ijimae
CAGCCTTTTATCTGTGAAGAAACAGAATTCGTGGATGAAACCTTAAAAGGTGGGGGCTGCTGCCTTTGTCTTGTGTTTGCTGTCTTGGAACCAGGTTGGGTCAGAACAGGTGCTTTGGAGAATAGCTTGACTCCCTCTTCTTTGTGGCAGCCCTTGAGATATTGGAACACTACTACCATGTTATCCCTAGTCCTTCTTTTCATTAAATCAGACATCCCCAATCCGAACATCTATTCTTTATATGTTTTAGCCTCCAGTCCCCTAAAATTATGTATGAGATACATGATTTTGTAACTGGAGACAACTACATTGTATATTTTTGAAAAAAAAAATAATTTCACCAAGGAGACATTTCAAAGGTTAAGACCATTCATAAACAGAACAGTTCCATAATCTGTCAGCTTTAACTCTCTCAATCCCTCAAGCTAGTTGGCAACCTGAAAACTACATGGCCAAATGACTATTATTTATCAAGGTGTAAAAATATTTGCTCTTATTGTCTAAGGGTCAATCAGTATACATTAATTTAATTTATTTCGAGATCTTGACATATGCTGTTCTATTTCTGGAAAGGGAAGGAAGGAAGCGGAATCTCTCCCTAAATGGATTTAAATATCAGCAAGGAAATGAAATGATTCTGCTATACTTAGTTGTATTAGAGTGTATCTCAGCAACAAAACGTTTTTTTTTTCCTGTTAAGAAAACAGGATAAAGGTAAAAGAATGAATGGAACTGGTGGAGAAAGCAACAACAATAACAAAAAAAATTCAGACAGATGTAATATGAGATTTTCCAGATGTTGAATTCAATTTCTTAGAATCAAGTCATCCAACTTGGCTTGCATCAACTGTAATTTTTAATTTAGTGGAGAAACTATTCCCACAGATTTTAAAATCTTAATTGACTCTGTTAATTTTTTTATAGCATAACATTTATAAAAAATAAGCATGTTCCTCATTCCAGTAATTTCCTTACAATGGAATTTACTGTTTTATTAAAAACTAAAGTGCATATTTATATTCAGTAATTCAAGGTTCAGTAATTTTTTTTACTGACGTTTTTGCTCAGAGATTACCTCTTTTCCTTTTATAGGTTTTCAATGTTCCAATTAGCACCACCAACTAAATTTCCAACAATGCACCTGGCATATTGTATTTCTGGAACACTAAAGGAATTGGAATGATGACTCCACTGGATTCCACTCTCGGTCCCTGCTACTGTTATCACCTTTAAATTAAAACCAGGCAGGATGAAACTCACTAGCTAGTGCTTCATTAAAGAACACTTTCAAATGAATATCATCTTGGATAAAACAGTTCTAGATATAGCTATTTTTTTTTGAGCTTTTAATACCTTGCTTTGAGTATTCATTTCTTGCCCTAAATACCTGTCTTAGACTTGGCTATTTTATTTAGTTCCCATTGTTATAAATCTCATAAATAAAGAAGTTTCTTTCTTGATTGTGTACCATCAACTCGGCATCAACTCTTAGCAACTGCACAGATAGGTTTTATACAGGGTGATTTGTCCCTGACTTCTTCCTTCAAGTTTTTCACTGATGTACCTATTGATACTGAAACTGAATCCACCCACCTTGGTACAAGTTGTCCTCTTCTTTCCTTTCCTTCTGCCTTTCCTAGAGCATTACAGAGTCCTCTTCTTCACTCCTCCTCCACCCACCCTAAATATTTTTATTTTTTAAATTGTGAGATGTCCAGGGTCATCAGAAATTGGAAGGCCTCTGACTAGACAAATAATTGAATAAATAGTTTGAACCTAGATCCTGTTTAAAAGCTTCTGTAAAGAAACTCTTGTGTTATTGTAAAGCTGTAATTATTCCACCTTCACGTATTCCTTGATTATCTCGACTTTACCAAAGCGACTAGGGTAGAATCAAATTTTTAAAAAGTAAAGGTACGTATGCTTTGAGTGTCAGGCATATACCACGGAACAGAAAATCCTTTTAAGTGTTATCACATTACTAAAAGTTGCATTCCATCTAAGATTTTTCTAGACACGAGCCATCTACAAGAATTAACAAACAAAAGAAAAGCAGAATTATGCTTCACTAAGTCAAAGTGTTAAATATTTTTTCTTAGATTTTTAAAAATCCTGCCTTTATTATTTTTATAAATAACTCAAGGGGGGCAAACATATCTAATATTCCCCTCTTCTACTTTCCCCACAACAAAGACCCTGCAAAATGAGTTGGGCTGAGAGAATTACTGGCCCAAAGTTACCCAGCCAACTTTCATATGTGAGGCAGGACTGGAACTCCCAAATTCCTGGTTTGTAACCTTAATGACTAGACCTCCTAATCCAGGCCCTGATGTTACGTAGAGACTGTTATGGACAACGCAGCGATAAGCCAACGCAGCGATACAACCCTAAACAGTTTTACTTTACAGCAGGCTTGTAATCCTGCACTTCTCATTGGCCTGCAAATAGCGAGTCCTGATTGGTCGTTTTTGGCCAGTCTGATTGGCTGTTAACGGGCCCCTCTGATTGGACGGTTGTCAAAGCGGTAAACTCAAATCATTGGTTGTTTTGACAGCAGCCAGCTCTATAAAAGAGCTGCTGCCGCCCAAGTATTTGCTCTGTTCTTATTTTACAATAAAGAGTTGAAGTCACTGTATGATGTCTTGTCTCTGTTCCTTGCGCCCATGCTCAGGACTTAAAACTGGCGACGAGGATGGGATGCGGAGACAATAGAGCTGACTAAGTACACATCGAACAAGACAGAGCACGTGGCTGAAGAGCGCACGCAACAAACGGCAAGATGACCAGCGGCGCCATACCACCCGCTCCATTTGACCCAGCAACCGAAGACTGGGACTCTTTTATAGATCGCTTCCAGATGTTCCTGGAGACCAACAATTTAAAAGATGCTACAACTGACAAGAAGCGAGCGGTGTTCCTGACTCATTGCGGCCCTGCCGTTTTCAAAATGCTAAAACACTGGCAAAACCGGCGGAAGTGAAGACCATGGATTGGGATACTCTTGCCCCAATCCTCTGGGCCCATTACGCACCCGCAGTACCTACACTGATACGAAGACACGAGTTTTACCAGAGGGACCAACGGAAGGACGAGAGCGTTGGGAATTTTGTAGCCGACCTCCGGAACCTAGGAGGCCTTTGTGGTTTTGCGAACCTCGAGGAAGCCCTAAGAGACCGCATAGTTCTGGGACTAAATGCACCACATGTGCAGAGTAAACTGATGGCGAAAGGAGACATCAGCCTTACAGATGTCATCGCCGATGCTACTGCCGCAGAAGCAACCAGCAAGTCAGCCACTCGAATGCGCCGAGCGAACGCACCGCTTCGCCAACTCGCTAACGATAGCCCACTTGCTGCTGAGAAGCACGCTACCACCACCCACCACGAAGACCTCGAGTCATCCTCAGACAGTGAGGAAGAGGAGGTCAACCGGCTCCGCTCAAAACAAGAGCAAAGGAACCAGAGACGTCCACGCCAATGTGCTGGTTGCGGGGCAAACCACCCGCGATCGGACTGCAAATTCCTCGACGCATTCTGCCGTACTTGTGGAAAAAGAGGCCACATTGCAAAAGTCTGCAGAAGCAAGCGAGAGTCCAGTCCCAGCTGAAGGGAGAACAATCTCCGTCGGGAGACAGGCAAACCTCCTGAGAACCGGAACCGCCTGAATCACCAATGGAACAACCACTACTACTACAGAAATCGAGCACCTGCCTCTTCAACGAGATGAGAAGAGGCCCACCAAACCATTATTATCAGCCACGCTTCATCGTTCAATGCAAGAAAGATCTGCATAAGGGTTACTATTGAGAATCGANAGCACTTCCCCTGACTGTCGTCGATCGTGACCGACCCAGTTTGTTAGGGTTACAGTGGTTCGCCCCACTCGGGATTGAACTATCCGGCATACACCAAACCAGAAGCGATGACTGGGAAGAGGCTCTCATCCAGGAATTCCAAGACGTGTTCACAGGAACATTAGGCAAGTACAAGGGGACCCCTATATCATTTAATCTCAGCCCCGATGTAGCTCCCATTCGGCTTAAGCCTTGTCAGGTGCCTTTTGCCCTAAAGCTGAAGATTGATGAGCAGCTAGATAAACTGATAGCCCAGGGCGTATTGGAACCGATTGACCACGCCCACTGGGAAACTCTAATAGTAACACCCATGAAGCCAGATCATGCTCTTCAACAGAGCGCTTACCCAGTACCGGTGGTTCAACACCTTCTTCATTCCCTGGGTGGCGGAAAAATATTTGCGAAATTGGACTTAGCTCAGGCGTACCAGCAACTACCTGTAGACGCGACAACTGCAGAAGCCTAGACAATAGTTACACATAGAGGCGCCTTCAAGTGCAATAGACTCCAATTCGGAGTAAGCGTGGCGCCTGGCATTTTCCAAAGTTTAATGGAGAGACTATTACAAGGCATAAAAGGCGTCGTGCCTTATTTTGACGACGTCCTAATCACTGCCCCCACTAAAGAGTTATTAGTACAACGACTCAGAAAAGTTCTTCAGAAATTTAAAGATGCTGGTCTGAAGATAAAAAGGGACAAGAGTCAACTTTGTACGGAGAGAGTGGAGTTCCTGGGATACCTTCTCGACAGACAGGGAATCCACCCCACTGAAAAAAAACTAACCGCAATCAAAAACGCCCTGAGACCTAGGAATAAGATAGACCTCCAACCTTTCCTGGGACTCATTAACTTTTATAACATCTTCTTGCCCCAGAAGGTGACCGTAGCCGAGCCCCTACATAGACTTCTCAATAAAAAGGCTTCCTGGGTCTGTGGACGACGTGAAAAAAGGGCATTCCAACAAGTAAAAGACCTCTTAACCTCCAATGCTGTATTAATGCAATACAACAAGACTCTACCTTTGACAGTTACCTGTGACGCCTCACCATTTGGAGTGGGAGCCATTTTAAGCCATGTCCTACCAAATGGGAATGAGGCACCTATTGTGTTCTTTTCGAGAACTTTGTCGAAGACCGAAAGGAACTATAGTCAACTTGATAAAGAGGCTCTCGCTATTGTATCTGCAATTAAACGTTTCCATGAATATGTGTATGGGAGACCCTTTTACAGAACACAAGCCGCTACTTGGTATTTTGGCAGGAAACAAACCAACTCCCCATATCCTATCACCAAGAATGACACATTGGTCAGAATTTTTAGCCGCCTACGATTACCTATTGCAATACCGCCTGGGGAAAACAATTCCCCACGCTGATGCTTTGAGCTACTCTCCACTACCAGACATCATAGAGGACCCAGTTCCAACCTTAGCCGTATTGCAAATCAAAACCCTCAAATCACCGCCACTGACCGCTCGAGACATCGCCTTAGAAACAAAAAAGGACCCTGTTTTGGCACGAGTCCTCAGCTGGGTGGAACGGGGTTGGCCGGTCAGCGCAACCAATGACACGTTCAAGCCATTTAGGAATCGTCAAACAGAGCTATTCTCCCAAAAAGACTGCATAGGGTGGGGAGACAGAGTCATAATCCCGGAGAAATTGCAACATAAGGTATTAAAAATGTCGCATGATGGACATCCAGGCATCGTGCGGATGAAGGCATCGGCCAGGAGTTACACATGGTGGCCTGGGTTAGACAAACAGATAGAGACCTGGGTAGCAAAGTGCAGCAAATGCCAGGAGACTTGCTCCGCTCCTCCAAAAACTCCCCCAACTCAGTGGGAAACGCCTCGAGGTCCTTGGTCCCGTATCCACATCGATTTTGCGGGACCCACAAGAGGACACACTTTCCTCCTAACAGTGGATGCCTATTCAAACTGGCTCGAAGTCCACAAGATGAAAAGCACCACCACAGAGGCAGTCACTAAAAAGCTGAATAAACTATTCGCTACCCACGGATTTCCGGATGTCCTGGTCTCTGATAATGGCCCCCAATTCACTGCCCTGCCATTCGAACAGTACCTGGCAGATCGGGGCATCCGCCATGCCTTAACATCGCCAGCTCACCCTGCGGCCAATGGTAGGGCTGAGTGAATGGTTCAATTTTTAAAACAGACCTTGCACAAAATGGACCACAGCGACTTTGACGACAAAATAAACCGGATGCTTCTTCTCCAGCACATAACCCCAAACAGTACCACAAACAAAACCCCAGCTGAACTCCTGATGGGCCAGAAACTTCGCTCACATCTTGATCACCTCCACCCAAACTACGCGCTGGAACAACCCCCAGGATCCAGCAGCAAGTGTCGGGCATTCCAGGAAGGTGACCTCATGTTTGTGAAAAACTTCTCGGGCGACCCATTGTGGGTCCCCACAACCATAACGCAACTTATGGGACCCCGATCCTATCGCCTACAAACTGCAGATGGTAAGATGTGGAAACGCCACATAGACCAACTCCGTTCCAGATTAGCACCTAGTCCTATCTCAGCCCCGGAATCTCTAGCTGGGGGGGAAGAAGGAACATTGAGGAGGCCAAAGAAGAAATAACAATCGAAACCCAACAGTCTACACAGCCAATCAGGGGATACTCACCGTCAGAAGGAGAACCGAGCCAGGGAGTGGCCTCGCCACGTGACAGCACTGCGATGGAAACAGATCCAGGGAACCCGGAAGACAGCACTGGCGTAAGCAGAGAAAGCATCCCAGGGCCACAATTTTCACCATCCAACCCAGCTAGCAGCCCACCGGAACCAGAGCCAGGACAGAAACCGGTGGAACAGCGCAGGTCGAGCAGACAGGTGAAGCGACCTGCCTATTTACGAGAATACATCACCCCACCCCTCAGACAAAACCTAGGGGGGAGGGGTGTTATGGACTAAGCCAACGCATCAGTAAACAACCCTAAACAGCTTTACTTTACAGCAGGCTTGTAATCCTGCACTTCTCATTGGCCCGCAAATAGTGAGTCGTGATTGGTTGTTTTTGGCTAGTCTGATTGGCTGTTAACGGGCCCCTCTGATTGGACGCTTGTCAAAGCGGTAAACTCAAATCATTGGTTGTTTTGACAGCAGCCAGCTCTATAAAAGAGCTGCTGCTGCCCAAGTATTTGCTCTGTTCTTATTTTACAATAAAGAGTTGAAGTCACCGTATGATGTCTTGTCTCCATTCCTTGCGCCCATGCTCAGGACTTAACAGAAACAATCTTAATGTCTGTATGTTAGCTGTTGATTCCTCAAAGGGGCTACATTATGTGTAATAAAAGAAAGGGAATATTTCATTTTTGTCAGGTATGTAGCAGGTATTAATTTGTTAACAGACATTTTCCTTGATGTCAGCAAGGATTCCACTCCATATGACTTCATAAAGTTTTGTTTTGTTTTATTACAAAATTAAATGGAAGCCTGGCAAATCAGAAAGCATGATTTTTTTTTATTTCTGAGAACGTCATCACAAAAGCCCTTGTAGGTATGTCATAGAAAACAGTTTGAATGAGCAGAGTGAGGGGAGTAAATAAAGGGAACAAACACTCCAGTGCTTTATTTGAAAATAAAACTTCCTGTCTATCAAAGCACGAATGTAATCAGGAGGTTGTCTTTAAATGATAAAACGGCTGTTTTGCAATGACCATTTCTGCTGTGGAAGTCATATTGTATGATATACTTTACAATACTTTACAATATTATACAGTAGTAAGATCACTGCCTATCATTGCTTACTGCTTTGTGAATGATGTGAACCTTCTGCATTTTTTAACCATCTGTGTCCTTGGTTTGCATATCTCTTTGCCCTCAGCATATCCCATTCTCTAGCTCAGGGGTCGCCAACCTTTTGGACCTCAGCGACCACCAAAATCACAATTTTAAATCCCATGGACCACTAATATGAATTTTGACTGATGGTGGCTTGCTGACATTTTCTCAGAAAGCAGCAGAAAATCCCCCAAAAAGTCTGCAGGAAAATTCCCCACCCCATTTTTCTACTGATCGATCATTCTTGATTTGAGATCACAGGATACCGTCTCCAGCTCCGTTCTCAGGAGGAGGGAGAGAGAGAGAGAGACTTTTGGCTTCATGCAAGGAAAGCAGCAGAAGCCTTTCTTTCTCTCCCCCCAACTCTGCCAGAAATGTGTCTTTGTGAAACTTGTTGCATCAGTGCAGCCTCTTGGAGCAGGATGCCTTGCAGGGTCTCAAAGATTCATCTCTGGCAGAGTTGGGGGAAAGAAAGAAATTTTTTTGCTGCTTTCTTTGTGTGCAGCCAAAAGCCGAAGAAGAAAGAAGTGGAAAGAAGCAGCCCGGTGGCTAAGTGAGGCATGTGGGGCAAGTTTCCTGCCTCCACCCTTTCCACCCTCCCCTCACTATCTCATGTCGTTTGTAATGCAAACGACGCAGCCTTGTGTTCCCAGGGGCCATGTGGGTGGTGCAGCCTTGTGTTCCCGCGCAGCCTGGATTAATTGTTTTGGGGGTGGCTTTGGGGGTGACATTTCTCTGCGGACCACCAAAATTTTCTCACGGACCACCAGTGGTTGGCAACCACTGCTCTAGCTTATGGTATTTTTATGTTTATTAGAGCAAAGATCAATTCGTACTGTCTTAGCTAATTGCAAAAAGAAGTTGCAATTAAGTTGCAATTAGAAGTTGTCTTGTTGAGGTGCCATAATTTGCCTCATCAAGGGAGGAGGAAATGTACTTCTTCTTACCGAGGTTCTCCACATTCTTTCTTAAGCTCTGGAACTTCAGAGAAAGCTTTAGAACTCCAGGCAAATGTGAAGTGAAGGGACCTTGCTTTCATCAGGACATTGTTTATGGAAGAAATCCAAAGAGATTCTTCACATAAATCATCACTGAAGCAAAGAATTCCCTTGAAGCTTTGCAGAGATTATCTAATAATGTTATTATCACACAACATATTTGATATGATCAATTTTCAAGCTGACTTGAAAATAAAAGTGTATACAAAATGAAACTAAAATACAAAGTGATTTACCAATAAAATTCCATTTCCAACAGAGTTTGAAATTATTTCCAGTTGATTGGCAGGTTTCTTCCCCCTCATGAATGTAGTTTATCAATAGATGAGCATGTTAGTAGGAATTTTTTAAAGGTGTTCCTGCTGAGAGCTCACACATTGAACACAACCACTCAGTCCCTTCATAGACTTAGTTCCTCTCACCATGTGAGGGCACAGTTTGGTTCATAGGTTGCTGGCATTATGTAACAAAGAAGCTCAGTAGAGTTTAAACCCCATTTAATTATCTCTGAATTTTAATTCTTGCAAATTGAAGGTGCCACAGAAAATGACTGGCTTAAGATTTCAGAGCTGACTGAAGACTAATATCAAATATTGTGTGGCCTTTGGAAAGAAACCATTTTCACAGGCAGATTCTAGTAGAGATAAAATTCCATTTTATCAAGACATTAAATCCTATTGATGGTTTTAAGACCAAAAATATTATGTGTAGAGTTCACTGAAGCTAAATGGCCTAAAATCAATGGAATCCCGATTACCTAATGATGAAAGATGTCACTGTGTCTTAAAACCTAAGAAATTGATTCTGTGATGAACTTCTGTGACTTCCCATCTACTTCATTAGATAAATGAGGATTTCCATGTATTGAGTCGGTCAGACTGATTGGTAAATCTAAGTATTTTATAACTATAAAACCCACCGTCTTCCTCCAAGGAGAGGCAGGACATGAAAGAATGAGAGGAGAAATTAGAAGTTCCCCCCCCCCAGTTGCAGGTAGATGTCATGATAGTAGAAGCACAGTAGGAGTTAATTTATTCACTGGACTCAGGACTTGGGTAGGCATTTTTAATTAAAAATTAAAAATATTCATTATAGACCCCCCCCCAATGAAGAATCCTGAATTCATCTAGCATGGGGGTAAGAAGAAGAAAGATTAGTTTTTAATGACGAAAACATCATGTATTTTCACCTCTATGTCCTGCTTTTGATGTGCAGCTGTTTTGTGCACGGCAGCTGCTGAAGCAACAGGGAGAGTGCAGGATTGCAGGAGGCAACTCGGAAAGGCTCTGCACCTGTGCAAAGTGCACATTTTGCATGCACGTGTGTCTACTGAGCCACACCCACCGAACCGGTGGTAAAAATCTTTGAATCCCACCACTGTTCTATAAATAGGGCTCAGACTGATATATCTTGGTTCTGCTATGGGGTTCATCAAGAATTTACTATGTTGCATTTCTTTACATTAAAATTGTTCCGTTTATCCATTTATTACTCAGAGTTTAGTTTATTCACATTAAAATTGTTTAATTTACCCATTTACTACTCATAGTTCAGTTTAGTTTTTAATTCTAGTCTAATGAAAAGAAGGACATGATAACAGTGTTCCAATATCTCAGGGACTGCCCCAAAGAAGAGGGGGTCAAGCTATCCTCCAAAGCACCCGAGGGTAGGACAAGAAGCAATGGGTGGAAACTCATCAAGGAGAGCAGCAACTTAGAACTAAGGAGAAATTTTAGAACAATAAGCGGTGGAACAACTTGCCTCCAGAAGTTGCGAATGCTCCCAACACTGGAAGTTTTAAAGAAGGGATTGGATAACCATTTGACTGAGGTGAGCCTGGGCATGGCCAGCTCGAGGTCACTCGTTGAGGCTCTGTTTTCAGCCGTGACAGTCTCCTGCAGCTCTCTGCCAGCGAAAATGGTGCTTGGGGAGGCCAAGTGTGGCGCTCCCAAGCTCCATTTTTGCTGGCAGAGGAACCACGGGCCAGTCCTTCGTTGTTTACAGGGTGGCTGCCTGGGCCAAATCTAAACAGGCCAGATCCAGCCTGTGGATTTGACACCCCTGTTCTAAGCAGACAAAGAATCCAAGTCACAGATGGAAGTTACAGACCATTTGTTGTGTATGCAACATAGTTAATAAAGTATGAGCTTGAGGTAAAGTGCAGGGTTCTGGCCCTGCACTTCTGATTGGCTGTTAGGCGGCCAGAGTGGATTGGCTAGTTCTGAGGAATCCGATTGGCCCTTAACAGAGAGTTCTTATTGGTTACAAGAGCTAGCGTTCCTAGCTCGTTATTGGTTAAATCTTACAAGGGTTGCCTATATAAGGCCGAGTTCACTGTTGTTGAATCGAGAAGTCACTATGCAAATAAAGAGCTGAAGTTCACCGTTCAGAGGCTGTCTCCATTTATTCCAACCCATGCTGAATACTTAACACTGGCGACGAGGATGGGATGTGGAGACGTCTGAACCAAAGAAGCCAGGAAGCAACACTCAGCACGTGACAGACGATGCCAACAATGGAACCATGTCCGGCGGCATCGTACCACCCGCTCCGTTCAATCCAAACCAAGAGGATTGGGAATCCTACATGGATCGCTTCCAAATGTTTCTTGAGATGAACAACCTAAAGGACGCCACACCAGCAAAGAAAAGGGCGTTGTTCCTAACGCATTGCGGCCCAGCCGTATTTAAGATGGCTAAAGCACTGGCCAAACCTCAAGAAGTGAAGGCCATGAGCTGGGACGACCTCGAACCCATCCTGAGAGGCCACTACGCGCCAACCGTGCCTACGCTCGTGAGACGCCACGAGTTTTATCAGAGGAACCAACAGAAAGGGGAAAACGTGGCTGATTTTATGGCGGACCTCCGAAATTTGGGAGGCCTCTGTGGGTTCACCGATTTAGAAGAGGCACTGAGAGATCGAATAGTTCTGGGACTAGATGAATTAGGCCTCCAAAGCAAGCTGATGGCGAAAGACGACATCAGCCTTGCTGATGCCATCGCCGATGCTACTGCAGCAGAAGCAACCAGGAAGTCAGCTGCACAACTTCGCCGAACCCGCACTCCGGTACCGCCACTGGCCAGCAACATTTCTACCAGCTCAGAAGAGAACCCTGCAACCACGTACCACGAGGACCTCTCTTCGTCGTCAGACAGTGACGAAGAAGAGGTCCACTGATTGCGGTCCGATTGGGACCGTCGTCCGAAGCCCCTACACCCTTGCGCTGGCTGTGGAGCCGACCATGCCGAATGCAAATTCTGTGACGCACTCTGCCATGAGTGCGGGAAACGAGGCCACATCAGGCGGGTTTGCCACAGCTTGCCAGGGCTCAGCCAGGCCTCAAAAGGGGCTAACTATCGCCAATCGACAGGAAACCGTCCTGTAAGGTGAACGCCAGTAAACCACTCCGACAGAAATCCAGCCTTGCAGAGAGAAGAGGCTCATCACACTATCACTATCGGTCACGCCTCAACCTTGGACACTAAGAAAATCTGAGTCACGGTAGCCATCGAGAACCAGCCATGCCACATGGAAGTCGACTCGGGATCGTCCCTCTCGATGGTGTCTTGGAAGACACTCAAGCAATTCATCCCTACAATTCAACGCCAAGATCTCCAATTTCAACGCCTCATCCTCAAGGACTACCAGGGGAATCGAATCCCCATCGTCAGGTCCTGCTGAGTCCGAGTCTCCTTCAAGAAGCACACAGCGTACTTACCTTTAACGGTCATCGATAGAGATAGGCCTAGCCTACTAGGCCTCCAATGGTTCACGCCACTCGGCATTGAAGTGGCCGTCATGAACCAAGTCGGTGGTTGTGATTGGGAGGAAGATCTTATCTCTGAGTTCAGTGACGTCTTCGCGGACAGCTTAGGCAAGTATAAGGGGACCCCAATCTCATTCAGCTTAGATCCAAAAATAGCTCCCATTCGCTTGAAGCCCCGTCGAGTTCCGTTCGCCCTAAAATCGAAAATCGACGAACAACTCGACAAGCTAATTGCTCAAGGGGTGTTGAAGCCCATCGATCACTCTCCATGGGAAACCCCTATTGTAACACCCATTAAGCCAGATGGGTCAATCCGAATTTGTGGGGACTACCGGGCCACTTTGAACCACGCCCTACAGCAGAACGCGTATCCAGTTCCGGTGGTACAGCACCTCCTCCATTCCCTGGGGGGTGGGAAGGTTTTCACTAAATTGGATTTAGCTCAAGCTTATCAACAATTACCAGTGGATGAAAAAACGGCACAGGCCCAAACTATTGTAACGGACCGGGGTGCCTTTAAATGTACCCGGCTGCAATTCGGAGTTAGTGTAGCCCTTGGGATCTTCCAGAGCCTTATGGAAAGGTTATTACAAGGAATAAAGGGCGTGGTCCCTTATTTTGATGATGTATTAATTGCAGCCCCTACAAAAAAAATCTTACAGGACCGTTTAAAATGCGTTCTAAAAATATTCCAAGAGGCCGGACTTAAGGTGAAAAAAAATAAATGTAAATTGTATACTGACAGTGTTGAGTTTCTGGGGTACCGGATTGATAGCCAGGGCATTCATCCTACTGAAAGTAAATTAAAAGCAATAAAAAATGCTCCCAGGCCACGCAACAGGCCGATCTCCAGGCATTCCTAGGCCTCATCAATTTCTATAATGTATTTTTACCACACAAAGCAACTGTTGCTGAACCGTTACACCAGTTATTAGATAAAAAAGCATTGTGGGTATGGGGTTACCGGGAAGAACAAGCGTTCCGGAATGTTAAAAAACTGCTCACATCTGACTCTGTACTCATGCAGTATAACGAGACTTTGCCGTTAGTTATAACCTGCGATGCATCGCCTTTTGGTGTGGGCGCCATTTTGAGCCACGTACTGCCGAATGGGAACCAAGCCCCTGTTGCATACTTTTCAAAGACTCTTTCAAAAGCAGAGCGAAACTGTGGACAAATTGATAAAGGAGCCCTCGCAATCGTCTCAGCTGTGAAAAAATTTCACAAATACGTGTATGGGAGGATCTTTACTATTGTAACTGACGACAAACCATTGCTAGGGATAATAGCCGGAGACAAGCTAACCCCCTACATATTTTCCCCGAGAATGACCCGATGGTCAGAATTCCTAGGTGCTTATAATTATCGACTGCAATATTGCCCGGGGAAAGCCATTTCCCATGCCAACGCATTGAGCCGAGCACCGCTTCCAGAGACTCTCGACGATCCGGCCCCAATGGCAACCACGTTGCAAATCGAAGCACTCAACTCGCCGCCCATGACCGCCCGAGACATCGTGAGAGAAACCAAATGAGACCACACCCTAGCTCGAGTCCTAGGCTGGGTAGAACGTGGATGGCCATTGGACCAAGTACCAGATGACTTCGCCCCATTCAAATCTCGACAGACTGAACTTTTCTCCCAAAGGGGCTGTATCATCTGGGGCGATAGAGTCGTTGTCCCAGAACGACTCCGGAAGACGCTGCTGCGAATTTTGCACGAGGGCCACCCCAGCATCGTGCGAATGAAGGCGCTTGCATGAAGCTACACATGGTGGCCGGGCATTGACAAGCAAATCGAGCAGTGGGTTAAAGCGTGTCCCAATTGCCAACAAGTCAGCAACGCCCCACCAAAAGCCATGCCTACTGAATGGGAGACGCCACGTGGACCCTGGTCCAGAATCCAACTGGATTTCGCGGGGCCAACCAAGGGCCATACCTTCCTACTTACAGTCCACACCTACTCCAATTGGCTGGAAATTCATCGTATGACGACTATGACCTCTGAGGCGGTGATCAAGATCCTCAACAGACTCTTTGCACCCACGGATTGCCAGACGTTGTGGTGTCCGATAACGGGCCACAGTTTACTGCACTAATGTCCAAGCAGTACCTCGCTGACCGTGGCATCCGCCATGCGCTCCCCTCTCCTGCGCACCCTGCGACCAATGGCCGAGCAGAACGCATGGTCCAATTTGTAAAAAAGACCTTGCAAAAGGTAGACTGTGACAATATTGACGACAAGGTCAATCAAATTCTCTTCTTGCAACACATCACTCCACATAGCGTCACCGGCAGAACTCCCGCCGAACTACTGATGGGACGAAGACTCCGCTCCCACCTCGACCGGTTGCACCCTGCTTACGAACCAGAAAAACCAATAGGATCCAGTGGCCGCTGTCGCACATTCCAGGTAGGAGACCTTGTTTATGCACAAAATTTATCGGGCGACCCGTTATGGATAGAGGCGACAGTAGTACGTGTAACTGGCCCCAAATCCTACATGGCCTTGACAATAAATTGTGGAAACGGCATATCGACCAATTGCGGTCACGACTTGCAACGGCCAGTCAACAGCTCCCCTATGACCAAACCGAGGGGAGGGGGAGGTACGGAAGAAGATGAAGTTCCAGGGAACCCGTTCGAAGGGAACAACGAATTAAGTGATACTCAGGAAACGGAGCAGGAAGGAGAAACGTTTGCACCTCAGGGAATTGCGGAAAATGTGGGCAATGACGAAGAAGTAAACTCTGAACAAGAGGCAGAACCACTGCCAAACAACGATCTACCTCAACAGGATTGCAATCAACCAATCCAACGAAAATCCAAGAGACTTAAAAGACAACCGTCCTATCTAAGGGACTATACAACCGCACCGGAATTAAGAAGCCAGGGGGAAGGGGTGTTGTGTATGCACTATAGTTAATAAAGTATGAGCTTGAGGTAAAGTGCAGGGTTCTAGCCCTGCACTTCTAATTGGCTGTTAGGCGGCCAGACCGGATTGGCTAGTTCTGAGGAATCCGATTGGCCCTTAACAGAGAGTTCTTATTGGTTACAAGAGCTAGCGTTCCTAGCTCGTTATTGGTTAAATCTTTCAAGGGTTGCCTATATAAGGCAGAGTTCACTGTTGTTAAATTGAGTAGTCACTATGCAATAAAGAGCTGAAGTTCACCGTTCAGAGGCTGTCTCCATTTATTCCAACCCATGCTCAATACTTAACACCATTGTTTATGGTATTGCTGGTTAATCAATAATGTTTTCTTTAAAGGACAACAACGTTAACTGCAAAATTATTAATTATAAAGTTCTGGTGATCCTAGCGATTAACCAGCTCTCAACTTAGGATACACCGGCCTGATGTTTAAATAATACACCATGAATGTTGGGAAAGGTATTCTTTGTTCTTGCTACATTCTTCTTGGCATGAAAGCATTAAGCTATGAACAGCTACCCAATAGTTTCTATTTAAACTGGGGGAGAGAGAGAGAGAAGAAAGAGAGCAGTGAAATGAATAAATTTTGAATGTTCAGGTATGATAACAAAAAAAATGATACCTTTTTGTTATAAGTAAATACAGCACTGATATATTTCTCAGCAGCAGCAAATTATTCTGTATCTTTTGTGGAAAAAATACTGGTTTCAGCAGGAATAAGGGGAAAAAAACTATGTGACTTGTTTTAGAAAATGAGGGCCTTTAAGCTTAGAGTGTTATTATTAGTTACAAAAGGTAGGGGGAAGGGACTCATTCATTTATTTTATGTAATTATGAAGTAGCTTTTCCTCTGAAATCACAAGGAATTCTGTAATTGCTCCCATGACATTGAGATGAGAAGTTCTTGTCTTCCAATGTTCTTTATCAGAAAGTACTAGCACATGCCTCTATAGTCCATATTAGTATTCAATTTTTTTTCTATCAGGAACTGTACATCTAGCAATGTGTACCTTGAACATATGAATTATTCTCTAGGAGAAGGAGTGTGGAAAGGAGAAGAGAGCAATTAAACCACATGTAGCCTGATTTCTATGGTCTTTGGAAGGTGATTCTTAAAGGAACAGGAAATGACTCTGCTTTATCCCCTATTCCCATTCTTACTACTGCAAAGACTAAATCAATAAAAAAATAAATCAATGTTGTCTGAAATGGTATAGGGTTCCTTGCCTGAGCAAAGAGTCTCTATAAGGTCCCTTCCAACTCTATTATCCTGTAAAGTTCATCCACGATTAAATCTCCATTACCATTTCGTGTTGCAAAAGTACGTAAGCCAGATTGCATGGTTAAAAGAGTAAAGCCACTCCATTTCCAGAGAAACAAGGAAAGGGGAGGCTTCCCTCCACTTGCAAAAATGGGCGGAAGCTTTATTTCCTGCCTTGGATTAAATTATTTTACTTAGGAGAAAGAAGTCAAGTGGAGAGAATGGGAGGATAGAGAAACATCAGGAAAACATCTGGCAGAATTGTATTCATGATATTACACAATGTTAGAGAAATGATGCAAAGACAGTGGTCTACGATAAATATTTTGTTCTCAGTGGCAATAGTTGATCATTAATATTTTTTAATATTAAAAATTAATAGCGGACTGAAAAAGAAACAGATGATTCATTGAAAAAATCAAGCCAGGGTTTTTCTTCAAAGCAGTGTTGACCAGAGGTTTAAATTATCCTACTTCAGATAATTATGCGAAGACCCAGCTCTCTGGAAAAGCTGGGAAAGATAGAAAGAAAAAGAGAAGAGGGCTACCAGCAACAAGGTGGTTGGACTCATTTACATTGGTAATGAATACCCTACTTTGAGCCACAGTGGTGCAATGGTTAGAGTGCTATACTGTAGACTACTTCTGCTGACTGCTGGCTGCCTGCAATTTGGCAGTTTGAATCTCACTAGGCTCAAGTTTGACTCAACCTTCCATCCTTCGGAGGTAGATAAAATGAGGACCCAGATGGTTGGGGGCAATATGTTGACTCTGTAAACCATTTACATTTACATTGAGATTTAAGAGGTGATCATCTGTAAGGCTGATGCAATGTAAGGTTGATGCAATGAAGATGAATTGCCGGTATTGCCGGTTTTAGACTAAGTAGAGGTCCACAGAAGTTTTATCACTTTAAGAGGTGTTTATATAAGGCAGCCATTAGAGGATGTATTCTCTCTCCTTGTGTCCTGTATCCATTGCAGAGTTCTCTGTGTAGAGAAGATTGTTTGTCAGGTATTTGCCTACCACATATATTTCTGTAACACTCTGACATTAGAGGGGGCTGCAAAGCACTGTGAAGCAGTATATAAGTCTAAGTGCTATTGCTATTGCTATTGGAAGCTCTGAAAGACCAGGTTAGGAATAGATCATCATGAGTACAATTTATCAATGTGATCATTAGGAGTTGACAACGACTTGATGGCACATCAGTCAGTCGCTTTTAATCTCTATGCTAGTCAACAGATGCTAGAAAGAAAAAGCATTTAAGGCATCTAGAACCAAAAATATAATTCTACTCCTTCTTCAGCACAATCAACCCTTTATTGGAGTAGCAAAATCATAATTGATTTGAACCCAGAAAAATGTTATAAAGCAGTAATCTAAAATGTTATCAATGTCAGCCTAGGATAATAATTTTTTTTTAAAAAAACCACTCATGATAATAAAGTTACACTAAGTTCTTAGTGAAAGAGAGAATTTAGGATACTTTGCAATAATGAAGAGGCTTTTAAGTGTAATTTCTAACTATGTGCAGAATGCCTGCTGATCCACCAGAAGCCATTTGTAGCTATCTGCATATGAGTTCCAAATTGCTATTACATGCTTTCTAGACAAAAGTACCAACAATAAAATGATCCAGAAGACAATTATTTCTTTGTTACTGAGGGTTAAGAAAGCAAGATCCCAGACTATTTTGTCAGATTTTGTCTTTCTGACTGATCATTGGCCATATCGCTTCAGGCCAAATTTAGCTTTTAACAGGACTGATCTTTCAACTTTGTGAAAATCTTTTCCACCAATGTATATTACTGTTTTCCACAATGGAGTGAAAACACGGATTATTAACAGCAAGCACTTAATATTTGTTTAAGTTCATAATTTGCACCTTCTGCTGAAACTGTATTTCAAACCTGCTTGTTTTTTTAGGGATTATTGCACAATATCAGTTGAAGAAAAACAAAAGAAATATGCCTTTATCCACTCACCAGCCTTCACCTTTTCTGTAATAGTTGGCACAGCCTGGGGGAAAAATAAAATTGTTATATTTTCATAATTTTGTACATCCTAATTTAACATTTTAAATAAATGTTTTCCTATTATTTCTAAGATTCTACATAACAGTGAGATCTTTTTGCAGTAAGTGCATATAATTTCCCAGAAGACACATAATCAGAGGTAGTATTCAGCCAGTTCTGACAGGTTCTGGAGAACCAGTAGTGGAAATTTTGAATAGTTCAGATAACCGGCAAATGCCACCTCTGACTGGTCCCGCCCCCATCTATTCTCCGCCTCCTGAGTCCCAGCTGATTGGTTGAGTCTTCTTTTGTTGCCCTGCACAGGAGAAGAGAGCTGGAAAGCAGGTTAGTGGGGTGGGGAAGGAATGGGGATTTTATAGTATCCTTCCCCTGACATCCCCATCAAGCCACACTTACCACACCACACCACACCCACCAAGCCATGCCCAGAGAACCGGTAGTAAAAAAAATTGAATACCACCACTGCAGATAATCCAACTTGAACTAAGAACATACCATCAAATTTAAGAATGAAAGGGTTAAAACACAGACGCTAGTAGCACACATTTTAGGAACTATCTTTAGATACATCCTTAGAAGTTTCCTTAAATTGTAATTTTAAATTGTGTTTAATTGGCATGTTTTTTTTAAAGTTGAAAATTTGCTTTCTCTACAGCTTCTGATATTTGACATTTCTTCTCTACTTACTTGACATTTTCTGCTATTATTTACCTCTCAATAGCTTTGACTGGTATCCCTATTCTACAGACCTTTCAGCTATATTACATATCTCTCATAATTCAATTCTACAGGGAATTAGGAAAACTGTAGCCAACATAATATGGGAATAGAAAGTCAAGAGAACAAGCTTGGGGCTCTTTTATGTAGCAACTCTAAGCTCCTGTCTCCTCTGCTGAAAATGACTAATAAAATCAGTTTTAAAAAAACAGGTATTGGATTTTAATATGTTTTTCAGATTTGGCAAATGCACACTATCAATTAGCATATCTTGACTGGTTAACAGATCAATAGAGTTGGAAGGGACCTTTGAGGTTATCTAGTCCAACACCCTCCCCAAGCAGGAGATCCTACACCATTACTAACAGGGGGCAGTCCAGTCTCTTCTTGAAAGCTTCCAGTGATGAAGCTCCCACAACTTCTGAAGGCAACTTCTGTTCCATTGGTTGATTGCTCTCACTGTTAGAAAATTTCTCCTTATTTCTAGGTTGAATCTCTCCTTGAACAGTTTCCATCCATTATTCCTTGTCTGGCCTTCAGGTGCCTTAGAAAATAGCTTGACCCCCTTCCTCTCTGTGACAGTCCCTCAAATATCGGAAGACTGCTATCATGTCTCCCCTGGCCCTTCTCTTCACAAGCCATACCAAGTACTTGCAACTGTTCATCACATGTTTTAGCCTCCAATCCCCTAATCATTCTTGTTGCTCTTCTCTGTACTTTTTCTAGAGCCTCAACATCTTTTTATAATGTGGTGACCAAAACTGGATGCAGTATTCTAGATGTGGTCTTACTAAGGCTTTATAGAGTGGTATTAGTACTTCCCTTGATCTTGATTGTTTCCCTCTGTTAATGCAATTTAGGATTGCATTAGTGAACTGCCATGTCTTTAAACCTCTCCCCAATGCTTGGAAAGGAAGGGCCACTTACTTTCCTTCCATGCATCTTGTGGTTTCCATCAATATACCGCTTGTACAAGCCCCTGTTATAATTGACATCTGGCTATTAATCTCTCTGGATAGAAAACACCCAGGGTTTTGCAATATTCCTATTACGTGAAGTAGAAGAGGAATTTCAGAATTCACTTGCTGGAAAAATAGAGTCCCTAGGGGAAAAAAAATGAAGTGTAGCAGCTGGGCCACACAACATCACTATGCATCAGAAATTGGAAAACAATGCTCTCAAGATGAGGTGAGAAGGATGGTGGAAAGTTCCCTCTGCATCAGTCTGGTGGCTTGAGGACAACATACATTCTTACAAAACCCCTTGAGTTGGGAGAAATAGGACATGCAGATAAGCTTTTAGTCAATTTTATTTGGGTTGCCAACATGCAATGCACAGAGCGTTGTCTCATACATTCTTCAAACAGTGTGATATCAGTCCAAGCAACCCATTTTTACTTAATTATGAAATATACAAAATATGTGAACCATGTTCTACTATTATCAGCAGTGTTAAGTGTGAACAGAATCCCTAGTTTGTCACATTGGATTTCAGCAGCATGTTCCTGTCCTGTTTCATAGCTCATGTGGAAATATCACCTGGAAACTATTACTTGCATCAAACAACTGAATAGAATTCTGACCACATCACCTTGATCAACTGCCTGTATATTTGCCAGTAGTTCCAGCCAACTTCTGAAATTTCAGCACAATTATTGAAGAGAGATGCTTTCTGGAATCAGAAATGCTATCTCCATGGCTGTTCTGATCAAGGCTTCCAAGACCGCAATTAAGCACACGCTTAGTTAAAACAACATTTGTTTTATTTAAATGCTGGGAATTATGTTCATTCCCAGCCTGTAATGAGTCCCAAACAGTCTTTAGAGATAAGCACCCACCTTTCTCTCCTTTGAAGTGCTGCCAATAACTAAAATGCCAAATGAACTATAAAAAAGCCAATTGAAATACAGTCTACATGGAGCTTTAAAGGATTAATCTGAATAGAATGAACGGCTTTGCTTCCTGCAAAGGTTTTATCATCTTTGCCTGTCCTTTATATCTTAGGGGAGGGGCAATCACCTCCCAGCCTTATTCCTGAGTTGCCCCTTTTGTTGCAGCTGCTCTTGCCTTCTAGCAGCTCTGCGCATATGCACACTGGGAACAGGCTCCCCTGGTTCCTCTGCCTCGCTGCTACCAGTCTCCAGAGGCTCTGGAGTTAGCACCCCACTCCCAGATGGTCCTGGCCCCATCTCTGTATCGGATGCAGGACCCCAGACTCCCCCGGCCCCATGTCTGTATCTGACCTCCCGAGACTCCCAGGCTGGTCCTCCTTTTTCCAACTCTGCTGCCATCTGCACAGGCTGCCGGCGAACCACAACAATAGTCCGCTTGTTCAAAGAGCATTTGATAAAACACTTTA
Source organism: Emydocephalus ijimae (assembly GCA_004319985.1). NCBI lineage: Eukaryota > Metazoa > Chordata > Lepidosauria > Squamata > Elapidae > Emydocephalus > Emydocephalus ijimae. The sequence continues at coordinate 21,737 of BHEV01015338.1, forward strand.
ATCCATACAGCAGTTGCCCTGGAGCATTCACGATGGCAAAATTTCTAACGATCTGATCGAGAAGTATTGGAAGAACCAACTCAAATAAAATTCACACCAAAATTAGGCTAGAATCAGCATTTTCCAGTGCCATTGTAATTTTGAAGTGTCACTAAAGGAACTGTTATAAGTAAAGGACTACCTGTATCAATATTTATACTAAAAAAAATAATTAAAAAGTTTCAATTATTTATAATTCTACTTAAAAACAAATATCAGTAAAAATCAGTGTCAGTTTTCAAAGAAAAAAAAAGCACAGTAAAAAATATATATTGTTGACTTATTCTGACAAGCTCCATACGGCTTAAGGTTCAAGGGCGGAGCACAGACATATTTTGTTCATTCTCAACTTTATAGGATAGCATGCCCTACTGTTTCTTACGAAAAACGGCTGCATCTAAAAAAAAAATATTTGAATTCACTGTGGACCTTTTCCAGTGCTTTCCATATGTTTTACATTAATTGCATTCCCAGGAAGTGATACAACATTTTTGGCAAAAGAGCAATTAAGTGGGATTTTCCTGAACAGCCAGATGGGTCTAATACAGCTTCAGATTATTCCTAACTCCTTAAACATGATGAAACAAAAGAACAATTCTAATACCTTCCATATGATTGAACAATACACTTTCAGTTTTTTCTCTTTCATATTGTCATACTGGGTTGGTTTTTTTTTTTTTTTTTGGTTTCATGTTGTCATCTTGTATGATCAGAAAAATCAAATCAAATTACTAGTTATGTCATTCTCAGGCTTTTGTTTCCTAATAAAATTCATGACCATACTGTTGTGAATGAATAAATGTGTTAATAAAGTTATCAAGAGCTTGAAGTCAAGTGCAGGGTTCTGGCCCTGCACTTCTGATTGGCCGTTAATGGAGATATCAGATTGGTCCGTTCAGGTGAATCTGATTGGCCATTAACGAGCCTCCCTTATTGGTTTAACGGAGCTAGTGCTCCTGGGTTTTCATTGGTTGAATATCTAATAAGTTGCCTATATAAGGAAGGCTGTAGCAGCCATTGAGTTTGAGCTGTCACACCATGTAAATAAAGAGTTTGAAGTTCACCGTTTCACCAGCTCGTCTCCATTCTTCGCGCCCACTTAATACTGGCGACGAGGGTGGGATGTGGAGACGTCAGAGCTGACTGAACATCGAAGGACGATAACTGAGCACGTGGATGAATGCACAACGGCGGAACCATGTCCGGCGGCGTCATACCACCCGCTCCATTCGACCCAGCGCAAGAAGACTGGGACTCCTATATGGATCGTTTCCAAATGTTCTTGGAAACCAACAATTTGAAGGATGCCACTACCGGGAAGAAACGGGCGGTATTCCTAACGCATTGTGGGCCAACCGTATTCAAGATGGCTAAGGCACTAGCGAAACCGGCAGAAGTAAAGTCTATGGACTGGGACGTCCTTGAACCCCTACTGAGAGCCCACTATGCACCGACCGTGCCAACACTCGTGAGGCGCCATGAATTTTACCAGAGAGACCAGCGGAAAGGAGAGAGCGTTGCAGATTTCGTCGTGGATCTCCAGAACCTGGGAGGCCTCTGCGGGTTCGCCGACCTGGAAGAGGCCCTGAGACACCAAATAATTCTGGGACTAGATGCACCGCACGTGCAGAGTAAGCTGATGGCGAAAGGTGACATCAACCTTTCAGATGCCATCGCTGATGCTACTGCAGCAGAAGCAACCAGGAAGTCGGCTGCCCGAATGCGCCGCAACCGCGCTCCGGTTCACCAACCGACCGGCGACATTTCACCCAAGTCAGAAGGACAGCTTTTGACAGCCCACCACGAGGACCTCTCTTTGTCATCAGACAGCGACGAAGAAGAGGTCCATTGACTGTGGTCCGAACGGGACCAATACCAGAAGTCCCAATACCCCTGCGCTGGTTGTGGGGCAAGCCACCCCCGGTCCAAATGCAAATTCCGCGACACGCTCTGCCATGAGTGCGGGAAACGAGGCCATATCAGACGGGTCTGCAGAAGTTTTACAAGACTCAGCCAGCCCTCGAAAGGGGCTAACTATCGCCAATCGACAGGAAACCGTCCTGTAAGGCGAGAACCAGTTGACCACTCCTACAGAAACAGAACCCTAAACCGCCCCACGAAGCGAGAAGAGGCTCACCAAACTATCACTATCGGTCACGCCTCCTCCTTGGATGCCAAGAAAATCCGAGTTAAAGTGGCCATCGAAAACCATCCCTGCCTGATGGAAGTCGACTCAGGATCGTCCCTCTCGATGGTTTCCTGGAAGACCCTCAAGCAGCTCATCCCTACTGTCCGGCGACAAGACCTCTGTTTCCAAAGACTTATACTTAAAGACTATCAGGGGAATCGGATTCCAGTCGTAGGATCCAGTCGAGTCCGGGTCTCATTCAAGAACCGTACAGCATACCTACCCCTGACTGTGATTGATAAGGAATGGGCTAGCCTGTTAGGCCTCCAATGGTTTGCTCCACTTGGCATTGAAGTGGCAGGCATTAACCGAATTGGCAGCAGCAACTGGGAGGAGGACCTCGTCCAAGAATTCAAGGACGTCTTTGCAGAAAAACTAGGTGAGTACAAGGGGATCCTGATATCATTTAACATTAATCCAAAAGTAGCTCCCATCCGCCTTAAGCCTCATTGGGTTCCATTTGCCCTAAAACCAAAGATTGACGAGCAGCTTGATAAATTAATAGCCCAGGGTGTATTAGAGCCAACCTATCACTCTCCCTGGGAGACCCCAATCATGACACCCATTAAGCCGGATGGATCGATAAGAATTTGTGGGGACTACCGAGCCACCCTGAACCACGCCCTGCAGCAAAACGCATATCCGGTACCAGTGGTGCAGCACCTCCTCCATTCCCTGGGGGGAAGAAAAGTCTTCGCTAAACTAGACTTAGCTCAGGCATATCAACAACTGCTGGTAGACGAAAAAACGGCACAGCCACAGACGATCGTGACGCACCGTGGTGCTTTTAAATGTACCCGACTCCAATTTGGAGTGAGTGTAGCCCCGGGGATCTTCCAGAGCTTGATGGAAAGACTTTTACAGGGGATAAAAGGCGTTATTCCATACTTTGATGATGTGTTAATCGCTGCCCCTACCCCGAAAATATTACGGGATCGCCTGAGGAAGGTCCTCCAGAAATTCAAAGAAGCAGGTCTTAAAGTGAAGAAAAATAAGTGTAAACTGTGTACAGATCGTGTCGAATTCTTGGGGTATTTGATTGATAGCCAGGGCATTCACCCTACCGATAGCAAACTGAGGGCAATCAAAAACACTCCCAAACCACGAAATAAGGCTGACCTCCAGGCGTTTTTAGGCCTTATCAACTTTTATAATGTATTCCTGCCGCATAAGGCAATGGAAGCTGAACCCCTACACCGTTTATTGGACAAAAAAGCAATTTGGGTATGGGGACATAGAGAAGAGCAGGCATTTCAAAATGTAAAAAAATTATTGACTTCTGATGCTGTACATGTTAGGGATAACATTGTTTACCCTAACTGGTTTAGGTAAAATAATAAATATGTTATCATGCTTTATAAGTTAAAGTGTCTGCAACTTTAACTGTAGGAATGTAATTAAGGGAGTGGTTGTGAAAGCACTTTAAAAAAAGCAAGACTGCAGCTTGCTCTTTCTGGCTTTGATGATCCCTAATTACTGCATGGACTCAAAACTGCGTTACTCGAACGGGAGAGAGACAAAGGACTGATTTGTAAGTGAACTGACATAGGATATTCTACACGGACTTTGCAAACTGAATATCCTTNTGCCAAACGGTAACGAAGCCCCTTTTGCCTATTTCTCAAAAACGCTTTCAAAAGCAGAATGCAATTACAGTCAGATTGACAAAGAAGCCCTTGCTATTGTGTCTGCTGTCAAAAGATTTCATGAGTACGTGTACGGCCGAG